>OY740788.1:6437166-6691281 GCA_963514005.1 Raja brachyura | reverse complement strand
AAAGCATCCAGAGAACCTGCCTCCACCATCCTCTGAGGCAGAGAATTCCACAGACCAGATTCTCCGCCCTGTGACTTAAGAAATTTCTCCTCGTCCCCTTTCTAAAGGTAGGTCCTTTTACCCTGAGTGTCTATTCTATATTGATCCTTGCCCCCCCCCCCCCCCCCTTTGATCACCTCATTTTCACACCCAACCCTTCCATGTCTCTGGGCCTCTGTCTCTTTCCCCCCCCCCCCCCCCCCTCCGGCTCTCAGTCTGAAGAAGGGCGTTGACCTGAAAACGTCACCCATTCCTTCACTCCAGAGATGCCGCCTGTCCCGTTGAGTTACTCCAGCATTGTGTGTCCTCCTTTGGTCTTAGCTTCTCCACTAGTGGAAACGTCCACTCCAACATCCACTCTATCCAAGCATATGAAGGACGTGTGTGAGTCAAGGGAATTTTGAGATTTTTTTCACTGCCTTGTTTTAAGTGCAACTAGGAAATGCAATTGGATGACAGTTCCCTGCAAACAAGCCGAGGGAAACACACTCTGCTGCGAGCAAATGCAACATTTCGGGGAGAGATTTTATTTTTTGTTCAGCTTTACCATTAGATTTAATTGATTATATGGGTGTACGTAAAGTCGATACGATACGACACGGTAGAACTTTATTTCTCCCCGGAGGGAAATTGATCTGCCAACAGTCATAAAACACAAACTACATGAAACATGCAATTAAAGTGACGAGTGGAAAGGATTGAGGATGGGGGCAGGGGAGTCAGGATCTATAAGGCGCTGGACGGGCTTCATTTGGAATATTGTGAGCAATTTTGGGGTCCCATATCTGAGGAAGGGTGTGCTGGCCCTGGAGAGGGTCCTGAGGAGGTTTACAAGAAAGATCCCAGGAACCAGTAGGTTAACCTATGACGAGCGTTAGTCGGCACTGGGCCTGTACTCGCTGGAGTTTGGAAGAATTGGGGGGGGGGGGGGGGGGGACCCTCATACAGAATACTGCATAGAGTGGATGTGGAGAGGATGCTTCCACTAGTGGGAGAGTCAAGGGCTAGAGGTCACAGCCTCAGAATTAATGGACGTTCTTTTAGGAAGGAGATGAGGAAAGATTTATTTAGTCAGTGCATAGTAATTCTGTGAGCAAAAACATTAGCAAGAAGATTAAGTAAATGTTAGTAAATTAATAAACCCGGGGTTTATACCTAAGAGACATTCATCTAATAATTTGAGACGTCTTTTTAACATAATGTATTCATATAAGATGAAAAAGAAGACATTATTTCATTGGATGCAGAAAAAGCATTTGATCAAGTGGAATGGGAATATCTTTTTAAAGTATTACAAAAATTTCAAATGGTAGATAATTTAATCCTATGGATAAAATTACTAAATGATAAACCCATGCCTAATAATCTACTATCTCCGAAATTTCAACTATCCAGGAGCAATAGACAGGGATGTGTTTTATCACCCCTTCTATTTGCCCTGGTGATTGAGCCTTTAGCAGAAAATATAAGAATTCACCCTAATATCCACGGTTACAATACGAAAAACTCTAATAATAAAATATCATTATATGCAGATGATGTAGGATTATACATTACAAAATCACAAATTATTATGCCAAAGTTATTAAATTTAATAGAAGAATTTGGTTCCTTCTCGGGATATAGAATAAATTGGAATAAAAGCGGAATAATGACGATAAAACCTCAAGAGCCAACACATCTTTTAAAATACCCCTTTAAATTTGGTACAGAAAATTTTAAATATTTGGGTATTCAAATCACTAGATTCTTTATCACTATAATTCTTACTATCACTATCACTATAATTCTTTATCTAATGCAAATTATCTGCCATTACGTACTAAATTGTAAGCGTCGGTCCAATTTTGGAAAACACTACCGATGTCCTTAATAGGCAGAATAAATGCCATTAAAATGATTTTTCTTCCACAAATTTCGATCAATACCAATATACATCCCATTAAAAAAACTTGACTCGTATATTACAAATTCCACATGGGACTATAAATCACATAGAATTAAAAAAAAAAGCCATTTATGTAAACCCAAAGAACTTGGTAGACTTGCACTTCCCAACTTTGTGTATTATCATTGGGCAGTGAACATTGAAAATATAATGGACAGCTCGACATTACAGACAGAATGGACAATAATGGAGAGAGGATTGCACTCCTTTTAACATAGGAGCGACCCTTCTCTCCCCAATAAAATTTTAAAGCACAATATGTAAGAGAAATCCGATGATCCACAGCACAATACGAATCTGGAGACAAATAAAATCCACTCTTAAATTAAGAAACCTTTCGCTTCTTTCACCGATAGTTAATAATCCGTCGTTTCAGCCATCGACTATTGACAAAACGTTTACTCACTGGGAACGATTAGGACTTGGGAAGATATGTACGAAATGGGAATTTTTTTATCATTTCAAGAATTGCAACTTAAACACAATTCGGAAAGTAACCAATATTTTAGATATTTGCAAATCCGAGATTATCTGAAAAGATATTCACAAGTTTATCAAAACCTGACGTTGGATCCACTAGAGCGAGGCATGAATAGACGGGTAGAATTGGATCACTTAACATCATATTTCTATTATACTATTTTAAATATAGATATGCCTTCTACAGATGGTATAAGAAAAGAGTGGGAACAAGAACTGGCTATAGAAATCCCTCAGGACAGATGGGAAGATTATTTGATATATGTACACAAATGTTCGATTAATGTCAGACACACCCTGATTCAATTTAAAATTGTACATAGATTATATTACTCGAAAACTAAACTAAATACATGTTTTCCAAATGTCTCTCCCATCTGTGATAAATGTTTAACACAAGAAGCAACAATAGCAGTCTCTTGTGTAAAACCTCAGACATTTTGGAAGGAATTTTTTGAAACCTTTTCATAGCAATGTTACAAAATTTTGAGATTTAAAAAATGAAGTCTGCAATTTATCCCATCCGATAAAGCATAAAATGAAGTTTAATTTGACACCTAATTCACTTTCATATCTTCAGTATTAAAAAAGTTATGGCCATTTGCATACTTGGAAATTAGCATCTTGTTCCCCATTGCTTTTCCATTGACAACTCAACAGCTGTGATCAAGGACAGTCAAAAGCCCATAACTTTCTTAAAAATTAAGAGAACTGAAATACATTTTCAGTTATTATAGATTGAAGCATTCTGAAACAAATATGAAACAATCTTACTTGGATGACCTGAAATTAAAGCATAAAATTAGTTAGTTACCTACTTGTAGCTAATTACAAAATCCAATTACTAGATCTAAACATCTATCCATTTCTTAAGAAAAGATAAACATTTTTTAATTGCCTAAGTCCAAATAACATTCACACCATAATCCACAATATAACATGATTTTTAAATCTCATTTTCATGAATTTATAGGCCAAATGGAAGGAATTTAGTGTTTAATTCCTGTAAATTAATGGCCATTTAAATCAACCTGCGAGTGAGTTTTCGTGGAACGCGGTGGATTAGAACGTTGCAGTTTGCGGTGAATTTAACCCACAGTCGGCAGAAAAAATACTACCGGTTCGTGTATATTTTTTGTCCCCATTTCGCAACATGAAAATTAGATTAAATGCTTCCTAAGAAGCACGTTTTTATGTAAATATAAACTGTGTACCTTCTGTTCTCCCCTACGTAAAATCCTTCCCGTTGTCGGCGTTCACGGCTTTAGAAGATGATTTTTAAATTACTCTAGCTAATAAATCATCTAGCGTAGTTTAAAAAAAATACCTTCATAAACAAATGTCGGAGTGATTTCTCTTTAGCGACGAAATCCCCTGAGATGGATCGATTTGAATTGTCTGGAGAAAAACGGTACTTTAAACCCGCCCCCCTCTGAAAGGCGCCAAAGTCGCGCACACGGGGAGTGGCGGGAATTGCAGCGCCGCTCAAGCTAAGTTTTGTAACATACCTACCTTTCAAAGCTATTTAAAAACAAGACTGGACCCAAACACAGAATTTATTATTTTCAGAGCAATGGAAGCCTGTTCTGAGCTAACGTCATTTCAAAGATGTTTCCTCAACTATTGTTTGCCAACGGCAAAAAAATGGCGGAGTAGACTTGATGGGATGAATGGCTTAAATCTACTCCTATCACTTATGATCTCATGACCTTATGCTGCCTGTCCTGCTACGTTTTATGCCCCTGTCCCACTTTGGAAACCTGAACAGAAACCTCTGGAGACTTTGCGCCCCACCCAAGGTTTCCGTGCGGTTCCCGGAGGTTTTTGTCCTCCGGCAAACACCTTCAACGAGCATCGCAAAACCGACTTCGACTAAAAAAAAAAAGAACGATTTTTAAAACGGAAACCACTTTCGACCATTAAGGGAGACTGGTAAAAACCTCCGGGAAGTCTCCCGAGGTTTCCGTTCAGGTTTCCTAAGTGGGACAGGGGCATAACTCCAGCTTTTTGTGTGCAATCTTCGGTTTAAACCAGCATCTGCACTTCCTTCCCACACATATATCTTTGCACCTATATTAAAAAACTGCATTTTGCTTTCTAGGGAAAGAAGGTATTTAATTTACAATGAGTGCAATAAGCAAATAATGCAATCCAGAACTGGCAGGCTGTTGTTAATTATACACCGAGTCTATGTTTGTGAGTATATTGTGCACTTCTATGGAGCGGATGTAAGACTTTATTATTCAAACTACAACCCCCTGTTAATGGAGTGAAGTGTCCCATGACAGAGATATCTTCGAACAAACCCTTTCATTCTGACTTGGGAAAATAATGCAGTCTGGGCCGTCGGTGTCAATGTGGCCACTGTGCCCGGATTAATTCAGCGCAAGTTATCAAACCGCAAGTCATAATAATGGTTCCGGTTAATTGCTGAAGTAAATAGCTCAAAGATAGCAATGTGCAGACACGTATTTATTTTGAATTCGACATGAATGTCTGTGAGATATTTTCTGGGAATGGCATTTGGTCTCATTCCCTTCACCGATGTCTGCTAGCCAGGTGTTCCCTGCACTTGCCAGGGATGCCATTCCTGCTCGGTTATTTTCTCTCTTATTGCAGCACGCTAGGGGGCCATTTGCCCCATTGAGTCAATGCTAGCTCAAGAGAATCATAGTCTTTATGACTGTACGAGTCGTACAGCGTGGAAACAGGCCCTTCGGCCCAACTTACCCACACCGGCCAGCATGTCCCAGCTACACTAGTCCCACCTGCCTGTGTTTGACCCATATCCCTCCAAACTTGTCCTATCCATGTACCTGTCTAACTGTTTCTTAAACGTTGAGATAGGCCCAGCCTCAACTACCTCCTCTGGCAGCTCGTTCCGTACATCCACCACCCTTTGTGTGAAAAAGTTACCCCTCAGATACCTCAGTGTTAACTCTTCACCTTGAACCTATGTCATCTGGTCCTCGATTTCCCCCACTCTGGGCAAGAGATTCTGTGCATCTACCCGATTTACTACTCTCAAATTCTCTGAGAATGATATTTTCTGAGAATGGTATTTGGCGTAATTCCCTTAACCAATATCTGTACGCCAGGTGTTCCTGACGGTTGCCAGGGATGGGATTCCTGCCCAGTTATTTCTTTCTTTCCTTTCTTACTACAACATGCTCGGAGGCCATTTGGCCCAAAGATAGCACCAAATGCTGGAGTAACTCAGTGGGACAGACATCATCTCGGGAGAGAAGGAATGGGTGACGTTTTGGGTTGAGACCCTTCTTGACCCCATTGGATCAATGCCAGCTCAAGTCGTCGTGGAGTGATACAGCATGGAAACAGGCCCTTCGGCCCACACTGACCGACATGTCCCATCTACTCCAGTCCCACCAGCCTGCATTTGGTCCATATCCCTCTAAACCCATCCTATCCTCTCCCCCATCTCAAACCTATCTCCTCTGGTCCTCTATTCTCCACTGGACAAGAGACACTGTGCGTCTACCCGATCTATTCCTCACATGATTTTGTAAACCACTATAAGATCACCCCTCATCCTGCTTTTGTGCTCCAAGGAATAGAGTCCCAGCCTGTTCAACTTCTCCGGATAGCTCAGGCCCTTGAGTTCTGGCAACATACTCATGAATGGGGCGGCACAGTGGCGCAGCGGTAGAGTTGCTGCCTTACAGTGAATGCAGCGCCGGAGACCCGGGTTCGATCCCAACCACGGGTGCTTGCCTGTACGGAGTTTGTACGCTCTCCCCGTGACCGTGTTTTCTCCGAGATCTTCGGTTTCCTCCCACACACCAAAGATGTACAGGTTTTTAAAGCCAATATGGCTTTGTAAATGTAAAAATTGTCCCTAGTGGGTGTAGGTTAGTGTTAGTGTGCGGGGATCGTTGGTCGGCACGGAACCGGTGGGCCGAAGGGCCTGTTTCTGCGCTGTTTCTCTAACTAAACTAAAATTATCCCTGCGCCCTTTCAATTTTGACAACACCTTTCGTGTAACATGGTGACCAAAACGGGACACAACACTCTATACGTGGCCTCACCAACATCTTATACAACTGTAACATGACCTCTGTAAAAATTTTAAATTGTCCCTAGTGTGTAGGATAATGCTAGTGTATGGGGATCACTGGTCAGCAGGAACTCGGTGGGACAAAGAGCTTCTTTCCACACGGTCTCTCGAAATAAAACTAAATTAAACCTTGTCATCTGTACTGGTGTTTAGAAGGATGAGAGGGTATCTCATTGAAATATAAGATTGTCTGAAGAAGGGTCTCGACCCGAAACGTCGCCTATCTCCTTCGCTCCTTAGATGCTGCTGCATCCGCTGAGTTTCTCCAGCTTTTTGTGTACGCTAAGATTGTTAAGGGTTTGGACACGCTAGAAGCAGGAAACATGTTCCCGATGCTGGGGGAGTCCAGAACCAGTGGCCACAGCTTAAGAATAAGGAGTAAGCCATTTAGAACGGAGATGAGGAAACACTTTTTCTCAGAGAGAGCGGTGAGTCTGTGAAATTCTCTGCCTCGGAGGGCGGGGTTGGCAGATTCTCTGGATGCTTTCTAGAGAGAGCTAGATAGGGCTCTTAAAGATAGCGGAGTCAGGGGATATGAGGAGAAGGCAGGAACGGGGTACTGATTGTGGATGATCAGCCATGATCACATTGAATGGCGGTGCTGGCTCGAAGGGTCAAATGGTCTACTCCTGCACCTATTGTCTGTTGTCTATTAAAACTTTACCAGTTTGAGATACTTTGTCGGCATCTGCAATTTTGCTGACTTCCAATGTAGTGGTCTGGAGTGTGGAAGGATGAGGGGGCACCTCATTGAAATGTTCTGAATAGTGAAAGGCCTGGATAGGGTGGATGTGGAGAGGATGTTTCCACTAGTGGGAGAGTCTAGAACCAGAGGGCACAGTCTCAGAATAAAAGGACGCAGCTTTAGGGAGGAGATGAGGAGAGGTTACTTTAGTCGGGGGGGGAGGGGGGGGGTGGTGAATCTGTGGAGGCCAAGTCAATGGATATTTTCAAGGCAGAGATTAACAAGGTCTTGTTCAGTTCGGGAGTTATGTGGAGAAGGCAGGAGAATGGGGTTGAGAGGGAGAGATAGATCAGCTCTGATTGAATGGCGGAGTAGACTTGATGGGCCGAATAGCCTAATTCTGTTCCTAATACTCATGAACTTGTCTGTGGAGTGCTGTGCATTGGCCACCCCAAGCTATGCTGAGCTATGACTGGATAGCACGCAACGTAAAGCTTTTCACTGTACCTCGGTGCACGTGACCATAAACTAAACTGAATTGAGGAAAGCTACGAGAGATGCAAGGTTAGATTTTCTTGGGTTGGTGTCTTGAGGCCGGCCAAACGTGTGGAAGTCGGGGGATTGATGGAGAAAACTTCATTGCAAATATCAGCCCAAGCAGAGAACGGACCCAGCACCGAGTCGCAATTTGTGTGGAAGTCTAATTTGAAAGTAGTAACACGCGTTAAGAAGGTCATTAAAAGTATGCAGACCAAGCCCTGGGGGTCATTTGAGGAATGACATTCTTGCTATTGAGGGAGTGCAGCGCAGGTTCACCAGGTTAATTCCCGGGATGGCGGGACTGACATATGCTGAGAGAATGGAGCGGCTGGGCTTGTACATTCTGGAGTTTAGAAGGATGAGAGGGGATCTTATTGAAACATATAAGATTATTAAGGGTTCAGACACGATAGAGGCAGGAAACATGTTTCCGATGTTGGGGGAAGTCCAGAACCGGGGTCACGTTTTAAGAATAAGGAGTAAGCCATTTAGAACGAAGATGAGGAAATATTTTTTCACACAGAGAGGTGTGGAATTTCATTTCGGAGTCACGTGAGTGACTTCGTGAAGAGCCCGCCGGCACGCATGCGCGACATATCGTCGCATCGCATTGCTGTCGACGGCTGGTCGGGAGCGCGGCTCCTGACCAGCCCTTCAGAGGGCCGACTCAGGTAAGGCTAAGCCCCCTAGAGTTGGTGTTTCCTGTTGGGGGGGGGGGAGCAGTGTGTTCTCTCCCTACAGGAACGTGGATTTGGAGTCGCCGCCACTTATCCCGGAGCCTTTCTCAGCGGCTCACCTGCGAGTCGGGCCGGGAAACAGGCGTGGTAGTCGGGGAGCCCTGTTGGCACAGGGCCCGACCCGCCGATACACCGGAGCTCCAGTGTGAGTTGGTGTTTTGTTGTGGCGGGTGTATGTTATGTTCTCTCCCTGCAGGTACGTGGGGAAATAGACGTGGATGTCGGGGAGCCCTGTTGTTACCGGGCCCGACCCGCCGCTATGCAGGAGCTCCAGTGCCGATTCAAGGAGCAGGTGCTCCAGTGTTGATTTGAGGAGCAGGAGCTCCAGTGCTGGTCCAGGAGCAGGAGCTCCAGTGCTGGATTAAGGAGCAGGAGCTCCAGTGCTGATTCGAGGAGCAGGAGCTCCAGTGCTGATTCAAGGAGCAGGAGATCCAGTGCTGGTTCCAGGAGCAGGAGCTCCAGTGCTGATTCAAGGAGCAGGAGCTCCAGTGCTGATTCAAGGAGCAGGAGATCCAGTGCTGGTTCCAGGAGCAGGAGCTCCAGTGCTGATTCAAGGAGCAGGAGCTCCTGTGCTGATTCGAGGAGCAGCAGCTCCAATGCTGGTTCCAGGAGCCGAGAACGGGGTGCCTCTCGAAAGGGGGGACCCTGCCACAAGTTCGCCATTGGCGACCACGGGGAAGGGGTCGTGCTGCGGCCCGACCCCCCTCCGCTAGCCCTTCGTTGAAGGGCAGGGGAGGAGCCCGCAAGCCTAAACCCGGTTCGGGCCAAGGCTCCACCAGCCGCCATGGTGCGGTCTGGTGCAACGGCGGGACCTGGGTCTGTGAGATCTGCTATCCAACTCCCAAACCCCGCCGCAGGGACGGGGGGCTTGGGTACGGTCCCGCCTCGGTCGCCGAGTCCCCTGTCGATGGGGGGGACGAGACCGTGCGTCGGCAAGGTCCACGATGTGGACAGCCGGCAAGCCCGCGCGGGCGTCGCTCCATGCTTCTGCTGGAGTCGACCCCAAGCCGTCAGGGCCCTTTGTGGCAACGGCTTCCGCTCCCGTTCAACGGAGACGGTTGAACACCTTTCCCGCGCGGGAATCGCGCGGTTCGCTGCGGCGGCCGATAGCGACAACTTCCGGCACCGAGATCACTTCTCAGAGGTGCGGGCCGATGAAAGGAGCCCCGGCAATCTTTCTGAGCCGGAGGTCTCCGACCACCCCAGTGTTCAGGGTGAAGGGCGTATGGCCGCATGACGCGGCTACTGGAGAGGAGCCATCCAGCTCCAGTAGGCACAGGGAGGTTAACCGCCGTCAGCAGAAGTTGAGAACCGTCAGCAGACACTAAGCCCAGCGAACTGCTCCTCCCTTCAACGAGCCCATACGCCACGGTCGCCGAGTCCCCCATGCATGGGAGGACGAGACTATGCGTCGGCTAGGTCCATGATATGGGCAGCCGGCAAGCCCGCGCGGGCGTCGGATCTCCATGCTAAGTCAGGTGCCGACTTCCCATCGCATTTGCCCTCCGAGGCAGCGAGACCAAGCTCCGCCGAGGAGGCGTTTGAGAGTACCTCCCGCGCGGGAATCGCTCAGCTTCGCTGCAGCGGCTACCGGCGACAACTTTCCGGCACCAGGGTCACCTCGATGAGGTGTGGGCCGATGGACGAAGCCCCAGCAGTTCAGCAGAACATGAGGACTTCGGCCGCCCGAGTTTTAGCTCAAGGGGCGTATTGGCCAGGATGGAGCGGATATTGGAGCCCCTCCTGCAGCAGAATCAACAAAATTCGGGGAAGACTTCTCCAAGAGGGAAGGATATTCGGGGTCCTCCATCCCAGCATATGCCTCAACGGAAGTTTACGCTGTCTGCCGTTGAGCAGGCAGCAGGCACGGCTGAAAATTTTCGTCGGAACAAAAGGCGTGATAGAGAAAACTATTCACGAGCCCATTGAATTCGTCTCCCATATTTTTACTAGGCCAAAAAAGGATGGAGGTTGTCGAGTGATTATTGACTTGACCAGTTGAATACCTTTTGTAACATATACACATTTTAAAATGGACACCTTTTGAGACAGCCAAATCACTGCTTTCGCATGGTTGCTTTATGGCATGTATTGATTTGAAAGATGCATGCTATTCAGTGTCCATCCGGAAACATCACCGGAAATTTTTGAAATTTGTCTGGATGGATCAGCTCTGGCAATATCGGGCCTTACCAAATGGGCTTACTACCGCCCTAGGCTTTACTAAATTACTCAAACCTATTATGGCCAAATTACGTACACAACACTCTGGAAGCGCTGTTTCAGCAACTGTTACTATATTTCAGCAGCTGGGGTTTATAGTCCATCCAGAAAAATCGAAGTTTCACCCATCCCAGGTTATGGATTATTTGGGTTTCACGGTGGACTCTATTCTAATGAGGGCCAACATTCCATTTCACAAGGTGGAGGATGTTTCCCTTGCATGTCAGGATCTCGCATCCGCCAGTATACCATCTATTCGGCCTACAGCTAAGATGATTGGGAAAATCATAGCTTTATTTCCGGCAGCCCGGTTTGGACCTTTGCATTATCAAAATCTGCAAAGGGCCACGATTGCTGCGTTAAAGAAAAAAAAAAAAAAAAAGAACGCTGGTCATTTTGACAGACCTATGGGGCTGCCTTCCGATGCTAAGGTTGAGCTACAATGGTGGGTGTCCAATATTGGCAAGGCATTCAAACCCATTGTTGTGCCCAATCCGGTGGTATATTTGCAAAACTGACGCAAGCTTGGGGAGCTGCGGACAGCTCTTCTAGTTGTGGAGGCAGGTGGGATCCCCTTGAAGCTAGCATCTTGCTAATACAAGGGATTAACTATTTGAAGCTGCTTGCAGCATTTCACCGACTGCGGGCATATTGTGCTAATCTTAGTGGTACTCATGTCCGTCTCCAAATAGACAACACTACAGCGGTGGCATATTTAAACCATATGGGCGGTACCAGGTCAGTCTCTTGTGACAAATTGGCTAATACTATTTGGTGCTGGTGTATTGATCGAGATATTTGGATTTCAGCTACCTATTTGCCAGGTAGGCTTAATACTGTGGCAGACACCAGGTCACGCAAATTCAATGTTAGTTTGAGTGGATGCTGCATCCTCCAATATTTGCCCAAATTACAGCCAAATTTGGCCAGCCGGATATCGACCTTTTTGCGTCCCGGTTGAACCATCAGGTACCGACATATGTTTCATGGGAACCAGACCCTGGGGCATTAGCGATTGATGCATTCTCGCTAGACTGGGGGAAGTGGTTTTTCTATGCATTCCCCCCGTTTTGCCTCATCAGTCGGGTATTACAAAAAATCAGGATGGATTCTGCCAGAGGCATTCTTGTCATACCCGACTGGCCCACACAGCCTTGGTATCCGGTGGTCTCTGACATGATTAGTCAACCTTGGGTCCCTCTAGAGGGTTGCCCACATTTGGTTTTCTCACCCTGTCTCAGGGGAGTTACACCCCTGCCATGCCTATCTAAAATTACTGGCTTGCAGGTTCTGACCAGGCCATGGATGCAGTATGGCCTTACCACCCGGACCATGAACACCATTGGAGCATCATGTCAAGAGTCAACCAGGCGGAGATATCTCTCCCACATCACCAAATGTGAAGCCTACTGCAGTCACTCTCACATCACCTGTGATGATGTCTCCATAGCCGACGTCCTGGAATTCCTCGCGGGGTTGCACCATGATGAGCACTTGAGTTATACTGCCATCAACAGCGCCAGGAGTGCGCTATCATTCTACCTCAACATCGAGGTAGGATCGAACAGGCTAGTGTCCAGGCTTATGCGGGAAATATTCAATCTGAATCCGCCTACACCACGCTACAACATCACCTGGGATGTCAGGGATGTACTTACCCTGCTCAGGTCGTGGTCACCCATGGAAGGGTTACAGCTGGACCAACCCACTATGAAATTGGTGATGTTACTAGCGCTGACTTCAGCACAGCGGGTTCAGACGCTCCACAAACTACGTATTGACAGGATGACGTCGACCCCGGGAGAAGTAGTCCTTTTTATCGATGAGCTACTTAAGCAGCATAGACCTGGGTGCACAGGGCTGCAGCTGAAGTTCCCGGCATACCCTGCAGATGCTCGGCTATGTTTAGCCACTCACATCCGTTACTACATCAAGGTGACGAGGAGCATCAGAGGAATGGAGTTGTACCTGCTTGTCACTCACAAAAGACCTCACCATCGAGTGACAGTCCAGACGATATCCAGGTGGCTCCGGATCGTCCTGAATAAGGCAGGTATTGACACTAATGTGTTTACATCCCACTCCACCAGGGCTGCATCTACGTCGGCGGCGAGAGTCATGGAGGTACCCATGGACCATATCCTCGCCACAGCAGGATGGGCGAATGAAGCTGTGTTCCAGCGATTCTATAATAAGCCTGTTGCTGCTCCCCTTCAGTTCGCAGAGGCCGTGCTGAACGCCGGGTGTGAACGTGGGGATGTCCCTGATTAAAAGGGTGTTATTTGTTGTGTTATTAACAAATCTTCTTTTTGTTTCAGTATAACCTCGTTTCGTCAACTTGTTTACTCCAATCCATCCTTGCTAGTGGTGTGTCCGCATGGACGTTGTCCAGGGCGTGTAATCACAGAAGCTTTGAAGTCTTCACGAAGTCACTCACGTGACTCCGAAATGAAATAGTAAGATTGAACGAGAACTTACCAAGTTTGAAGGTTGATCTTTATTTCATGAGGAGTTGCGGTGAGGGATTTCGTGCCCTCCGCTCCCAACCCTCGATCATCTTCAGCTGGTAATCAGAGTCTCTTTAAATCTTACTATGCCAAGTCATTTCTGTTGTTGTTTCTGTGATTCCACACCGCTGCTTTGAAGAATGTCGCGCATGCGTGCCGGCGGGCTCTTCACGAAATCCCTCACCGCAACTCCTCATGAAATAAAGATCAACCTTCAAACTTGGTAAGTTCTCGTTCAATCTTACTATTCTCTGCCTCAGAGGGTGGTGGAGGCCGGTTCTCTGGATACTTTCAAGAGAGAGCTAGAGAGGGCTCTGAAAGATAACGGAGTTAGGGGATATGAGGAGAAGGCAGGAACGGGGTTATTGATTGTGGATGATCAGCCATGATCACATTGAATGGCGGTACTGGCTTGAAGGGCCGAATGGCCCACTCCCGCACCTATTGTCTATTGACAGGGATATAATGGAAAAAACAAAGGGATATGTGCTGCCAGTGGTGAATAGGATATGTTTAACCACAATATAAAGCCTTGGTGTCTATGTTATTAAAAGAGATGCAATGGACTGGAGTCCTGTGACCAGTGGTGTGCCTCAGGAGTCGGAGCTGGGCCATTGTTGTTTGTCATCTTGTCAATGATTGGGGGGTGGGCGATTGCAACCTTCGGGTGGTCCACCCTGTTTCGACAAATGCAATCAACCTGGCGTGCACAAACGGAAGATCAAACGGAACAAGGTGTCTTTCAACATTAGGTTGGGCACACCAAGAAGAAGATTGGGATGAGAACATACACGTGGCAAGATGGGCGAGTTTGCAGATGACACTAAACATAGAAACATAGAGGGTTACACAAAAAGCTGGAGAAACTCAGCGGGTGCAGCAGCATCTAAGGAGCGAAGGAGATAGGCGACGTTTCGGGTCGAGACCCTTCTTCAGACATAGAAACATAGAAATTAGGTGCAGGAGTAGGCCATCCGGCCCTTCGAGCCTGCACCGCCATTCAATATGATCATGGCTGATCATCCAACTCAGTACCCTGTACCTGCCTTCTCCCCATACCCTCTGATCCTCTTAGCCACAAGGGCCACATCTAACTCCCTCTTAAATATAGCCAATTAACTGGCCTCAACTACCTTCTGTGGCAGATAATTCCAGAGACCCACCATTCTCTGTGTGAAAAATATTTTCCTCATCTCAGTCCTAAAGGAATTCCCCCTTATCCTTAGACTGTGACCCCTTGTTCTGGACTTCCCCAACATCAGGAACAATCCCTTCCTGCATCTAGCCTGTCCAACCCCTTAAGAAGTTTGTAAGTTTCTATAAGATCCCCCCTCAGTCTTCTAAATTCTAGCGAGTACAAGCCGAGTCTATGCAGTCTTTCCTCGTATAAAAATCCTGACATCCCAGGAATCAGTCTGGTGAACCTTCTCTGTACCCCCTCTATGGCAAGAATGTCTTTCCTCAGATTTGGATCTAAACATCTATTCATTTCTTAAGAAAATATTAACATTTTTTTAGAAGCCTAAGTGTCCAAATAACATTCACACAAGAATTCACAATATATCTCATTGTTATGAATTTATAGGCCAAATTGACGGAATTTAGTGTTTAATGCCCGTAAATTAATGGCCATTTAAATCAGCTTGCGAGTGGGATTTTAGGGAACGCGATGGATTGGAACGTTGCGGTTGCGGTGAATTTAAACCCCATATCTGCAGGAAAAATACTGCCGGTTCATATGGGGAATAAATCATCTTTTTGCAACATGAAATGTTGATTAAGGTTGTCTAAACAAGCAAGTTTATATGTAAAAACAAACAGCTTTTCATTACCTGTCCCCTACGTAAAATCCGTCCCCGTTGTCGGCGTTCATGGCATAAGGAGCTAATTATTATTTTACTCCAGCGCTGAAATAGTCGGGCCATTTAAAAATGTTTTTCCACTTACCGGTAGTCGGAGCGAATCTTTAGCAAAAGCTTGCACTCTCCGAGAAAATATAATTCCGGAAGGTATGGAAAAACCGCATTTTAACCCCGCCCCCCCCCCCCCTCAAAGGCACCAAGGTCACGCACACGGCCAGTGACAGAACTGCAGCGCCGCTGAAGGTAGGTTTTGTAACACACCGACTGTAGATGGGCTGATTCACTCATTCTGACTACTATTTCCTTCAAAAAATTAAGTGATGCAAAGTTTGGACTTGAGCTTTAATAACAAACAACAAACAATAAAGCAAGAGCATTGCATTTCAGTGAGTTGGTTCAATGGAAAATTCCAGTGAAGCTGTTTAAAGGTTAAGCTGTCAACATACCAGCACCTCGTGTGAGTGCCATAACATTTTAATTTACTGATATAATAAGCACTGTGCTACTTTATACTTTATACTTTAGCGGGTGGTGTTGTAGTTGGCACCAAATGCAGCAGGACCTTGCCCGTTTGGTTGCAGAATGTAGCTCTCGGCATTGTTACACGTCGGGTCTGCCACTGTAGTGCAACCGTTCCATGGACAAAATGTAGAAACCAGGAACTGCAGATGCTGTTTCATACACAAAGTGCTGGAGTCACTCAACCGGTCAGGCAGCAACTCCATGGACAAAGCAGACTTAAGGACCTGTCCCACTTGCGTGTCCTTGGCACGCATATTACGCGACCACGATGGTCGGGCGCGATTACATGCGTGCGCACAGCCGTCTGGAGCGCGTGATGTCATTTGAAGACGGACACAAAGCTGGAGTAACTCGGCGGGACCGGCTGCATCTCTGGAGAGAAGGAATGGGTGACGTTTCGTGTCGAGACTCTTCTTAAGTCTGAAACATCACCCGTTGCTTCTCTCCAGAGATGCTGCCGGTCCCGCTGAGTTACTCCTGCATTTTGTGTCCATCTTCAATTTTCTTGGCCCCGCTCTGGGAGTAGAAGTGGGGGCGGATCCGGACCGCAACGGCCGTGAGCCCCAGGCCGAGCTCGGCGATCGTTTGCCCGCTTCTGCTGCTGTTGGAGGTGAGACGTTGCGTTGCGCCAGGGTCTTGGGCCTGTCCCACTTTGGCCATCAGTTCCGCGACAGGCCGTTGGCGCTCGAAGATTTCGTTCACTACTAAAATTTCGGAGCCCCGCGCGATGTCGCGCACAATTACATGCCCCTCCGCGCTCCTCAGTGGGACCGGCCCCGTGCGGCCGTACGATGCCCGTGCGCCTCAACGCGTAATTTGCGTGCCAAGGACAGGTAAGTGGGACAGGCCCTTGACTAACGTCACGTTCTCTCCTAACCCCATTTTCCTGCCTTCACCTCAGAATCCCTGACACCCGGACTAAACAAGAATCTATCTATCTCTGCCATAAAAATAACCATCGACTTGGCCTCCACAGCCGTCTGTGGCAATGAGTTCCACGGCTGTTAAAATGGAACCCGTCCATTAAGCAGGGACGGCTTCTATATCGGAGAAGAGGGTGAATAAATTCATGATTGGAGAAATAAATAAAATATCCATCTGTATCTCGGGAGATATCATCTGCGGAGCATAAACATGGGCACAGATACATTTTCCAAAACATCATGCCTTTTTGATAAAACCCCAGATTATCTGTTTATTCTGGTGCTGTTTCCTGGAATTTTTTTGTTGGTCGGGGTTAAGCTATTTGTCCGATTAAAAGCATTTGGAATTGTCTTAAGTGGAGCTTTAGTTCCGCATTATCACTTACTCTGTGCAGGAAGGAACTGCAGGTGCTGGTTTAAACCAAAGATAGACGCAAAATGCTGGAGTAACTCGGCGGGACTGGCAGCATCCCTGGAGAGAAGGAGTGGGTGACGTTTTGGGTGGAGACCCTTCTTCAAACTGAAGTGATGCTCCAGAGATGCTGCCTGTCCCGCTGAGTTACTCCAGCTTTTTGTGTCTTCATCTATATCTGCGCATCCGCACACACTCACACTCACTTTGAACTTGCTGTTGTTGTCATTATGGGTTTTACAGAATTCTATGTTTACATATCTGTTGTGCCGCTGTAAGTCAGAATCGCATTTTTTTTCCTTTTTGGGGCATGACAATATAACACTCTTCACTCTCCCATTCATGTACCTGTCCAAACGTTTTGTTGAACATTTTGATGGCGTCTGCCTCGACTTTATCCTCTGGCAGTTTGACACAAAATGCATTTGACTACCAGCATCCGACTCCTTGCGATGAGCGCGATCAAACTAGAAGCGGGGGCCGCGCGGAGGTCGGGTGATCCCCTGTACAGGGCCGTTCCCACCAGCATGCGCCTGCATGCGGCAAGCACGACCAAACCGGCAGCGAGGGCCGCGCGGAGGTCGGGTGAGTGGCGCAACGCGGCGCAAAGTGAGGCGAACTTGGAGCGAAGTCTTAAAGGTAAGTTCGCCAGGACGGAGAGGGGCACACACACAGAGGGCCATGGAGCCACACACATAGAGGGTCACGGAGGCACCTACAGAGAGGGTCACGGAGGCACGACGTCGAGACGTTGTGTAATGCGTCGAGGCGACTGCGAGCCGACAAGCCGTTGCCGCGCGGAATTTTTTAACATAGTCAGTTTCTCGGAGCCCCGCGCGATGTCGGGACGAACTCCGCACAATTCCGCACGGCTCCGGCGATCGAAGTGGGACCTGCCCCGCGACGCTGGACGGCTCAAGCGACCACGTTAGGTCGCGCTCATCGCATAGAGTTGCATGCTGGTGGGACAGGCCCTTAACTCAGCGGGACAGGCAGCATCTCCGGAGAGAAGGAATGGGCGACGTTTCGGCTCGAGACCCTTCTTCAGACTGACGCCAGGGGAGAGGGCGGGCAGAGACAGAGTGTAGTCGGACACAGTAAGACTGGTGGGAGAACTGGGAAGGAGGAGGGGATGGAGAGAGAGAGGGAAAGCAAGGGCTATCTGAAGTTAGAGAAGTCAACGTTCATACCGCTGGGGTGTAAACTGCCCAAGCGAAATATGAGGTGCTGTTTCTCCAATTTGCGCTGGGCCTCACTCTGACAATGGAGGAGGCCCAGGACAGAAAGGTCAGTGTGGGAATGGGAGGGGGAGTTGAAGTGCTGGGCCACCGGGAGATCAGGTTGGTTAAGACGGACTGAGCGGAGGTGTTCAGCGAAACGATCGCCGAGCCTGCGCTTGGTCTCGCCGATGTAGAGAACTTGACACCTGCAACAGCGGATACAGTAGATGAGGTTAGAGGAGGTGCAAGTGAACATCTGCCTCACCTGGAAAGACTGTTAGGGTCCTTGGATGGAGTTGGGGGGGGGGTAAAGGGACAGGTGTTGCATCTCCTGCGGTTGTATGAGGAAAACTCCATCATTTTGTGTTTACTTTCGATTTAAACCATCATCTGCAGTTCTTTCTTACACGTGACATCCTCTGCCAGCTCGTTCCATACACCCACCACCCTTTGTGTAAAATAGATCACTGTGTGACCCAGTTGTGTGAAGCAGTGTTAAACATACCCGGCAGAGTTGCTGCCTCACAGCCCCAGAGACCCGGGCTCGATCCTGACCACGGGTGCTGTCTGTACGGAGTTTGTGCGTTCTCCCCGTGACCTGCGTGGGGTTGTAGGCTACTTGGCTTGGTATAATTGTGAATTGTCCCTAGTGTTTGTAGACGGTAGTGTTGGTATATGTGGGGATTGCGGGCCGGCACGGACACGGTGGGCCGAAGGGCCTGTTTGCGTGCTGTAAGCTTAAAATTACAATCAATATAGGGTATAACGGTTGGTGCAAGATAATGACCAAAGTACAAAGTCCGTACCAACAGCGCTGTTAGTCGGGGGGGGGGGGGGGAGTGTGCGCGTGTCTGTGTCTATGTGTGTGTCCGTCCTCCCTTCCGCCCATTGACTCCAGTTCTGTTCACTTTTTTGTTAAGTGTACAGTGAAAAGCTTTTGTTTCGTGCTAACCAGTCAGCGGAAGGACAATAATTGGTTACAAACTGACCATTTACAGTGTTTAGTGCGAGGTAAAGCCAACCTCCGACTTTAGGTAAAGTCCGATCAAGGATAGCCCGTGTGTCACGCTGCCTCGGCAAGGCCGCCAGCACAATCAAGGATGAGGGTTACACAAAAAGCTGGAGAAACTCAGCGGGTGCAGCAGCATCTAAGGAGCGAAGGAGATAGGCGACGTTTCGGGCCGAGACCCTTCTGTCCAGGTCACTCTCTCTCTCCCCCATCAGGCAAGAGGTACAGAAGTGTGAAAACGCACACACCTCCAGATTCAGGGACTGTTTATTCCCAGCTGTTATCAGGCAACTGAATCATCCAACCACCAACTACTGGACAGTGGTCCTGACCTCCCATCTACCTCATTGGAGACTTTCGAACTCTATTTAACTGGACTTTATCTTGCACTAGATGTGATTCCGTTCATCGTGTATCTATACGCTGTGGACGGGTTAATTGTAATCGTGAACGGTCTCTTCGCTGACTGGATAGCACCCAACAAAAAGCTTTTCACGGCACCTCGGTACACGTGACAATAACCTTAACTGAAGTTCTCTGCAGCCTAGAAGGATTCTGTGCAAAAAATATCAACAGGTTTGCATGACACGAACAATTTGCTTTAAAATTGACGCTCGATTTACGCACCCCATAAGAATTATTTGAAAGAGAGAGGGGAATAGACCGGGTAAACGCACACTCTCTTGCCCAGAGTATTGATAACCAGAGGACATGAGAGGTGGCGCAGCGGTAGAGTCGCTGCCATCCAGCACCAGAGACCCGGGTTCGATCCCGACTACGCGGGTGCTGTCAGTGCGGAGTTTGTACGTTCTCCCCGTTACCACGTGCGGTTTCTCATGGTACATTATCGTAAGATGTGATAGGATCAGAATTAGGCCATTTGGCCCACTGGGCCCCGACTAGAAATGACTGATAAACTGGGCAAGAGCTGAAAAACCCTCCATCAGTCTGAAGAAGAATCGCAACCCAAAATGTGGTCTGTCCATTCCTTCCCTTGCATCCGCAAGAGATGCTACACTTGTCCCTTCACCTCCCCCGTCCACTCCTTTCAGGGACACAAGCAGTCCTTCCAAGTCCGACAGAGGTTCACCTGCACCCCCTCCAACCTCATCTACTGCATCCGTTGCTCCAGATGCCAGCTGATCTACATCGGTGAGACCAAGCGGAGGCTGGGCGATCGTTTCGCCGAACACCTCCGCTCGGTCCGCAATAACCAACCCGACCTCCCGGTGGCTCAGCACTTCAACTCCCCCTCCCATTCCGTATCCGACCTCTCGGTCCTGGGCCTCCTCCACGGCCAGAGTGAGCAACACCGCAATTTGGAGGAACAGCACCTCATATTCCGCTTGGGGAGTCTGCATCCTCTGGGCTTAAACATTGAATTTTCTCAAGTCTGTTAACCCAGACTGCCTCCTCCCCTCCCCACCTCTCCCTCAGCCCTCGGGCCCTGGCATTCCCTCTCTCTCTATCTCCCCCCCCCCCCCCCCCCACCCAAGTCGCACTAGCTTCTCATTTTCACACCACAAACAGCTTACAATGGCCTGTGTCCTTTATCATCGATACTTTTCTGCATATCTTTCATTCATTGTTCTTTATCTCTCCACATCACCGTCTATATCTCTCGTTTCCCTGATCCCTGACCAGTCTGAAGAAGGGTCTCGACCCGAAACGTCGCCTATCTCCTTCGCTCCTTAGATGCTGCTGCACCCGCTGAGTTGCTCCAGCTTTTTGTGTAACCTTCCACAGATGCTGCCTGACCCACTCAGAAATTATGCATGCTCCTCGAAGCCGGAGTATAATTGTGGCCTCATATTTCCCTATTTCACTACCGGCTGTTTTTTGATTTTTTTTGCAGCATATGTATTTTCTAATCCATCTTCCTGAAATGAAATTGGGTTTTTTTTTGGAGCTGTTCTCTTTATCTTTTCCATTCTTTGATGTTCATGGCATATTGAGTGCAGAGGGCGTTCAGCTCCGTCTCGGGATTTTCATTGACTTTCTTCTGAATATTGAACATTTTCTTCTGAAAAGTCCGAAAGTTTCTCCTGAAGATTTAGCATTTGCTGCGGGGCGGGGGGGGCGGGGGGGCGGGGGAGACACTATAAGACAAGCAGCGATGGACATGCCGGCTGATCTACAGAGAGGCACACAGAGTGCTGGAGTAACTCAGCGGGTCAGGCAGCATTTCTGGAGAATATGGATGGGCGACGTCTCTGGCTCTCTCGCCTATCTTGAAATGTCGCCATTCCATCGTCTCCAGGTGTTGAAGAAAAGCACAAAGTGCTGGAGTGACTCAGCGGGGGTCGGGCAGCATCTTTGGAGGAAAGGAATCGGCGACATTTCGGGTCGGGATAATTCTTCGTACTTGGAGTCTATCCCACTTCAGACTTTGAGGTTAAAACGTCCATTACAAACACACTGACTCCCACTGCTATCTGGACTACGTTTCTATCCCACCCTGCCTCCTGCAAATACTCTATCCCCCGACTCCCAATTCCTCCATCCCCACTGCATCTGTACCCAAGATGAGGTGTTCCATACCGGGCTCTCAGTCTGAGGAAGGGTCTCGACCCGAAACGTCACCTATTCCTTCCCTCCGGAGTTGCTGCCTGACCCGCTGAGTTACTCCAGCTTTTTGTGTCCATCTCTGGTGGAAACCAGCATCTGCAGTTCCTCCCGACACATGTTGGCTTCTCCGGAGGGTTACACAAAAGGCTGGAGAAACTCAGCGGGTGCAGCAGCATCTAAGGAGCGAAGGAGATAGGCGACGTTTCGGGTCGAGACCCTTCTTCAGACGGATGCTGCCTGGCCTGCTGTGTTCAGACCAGTGCTGCGTCTTCATGTGCCTCTTCCATGCTGCCTACTGTATGGGTCTGTACCTGCATGTTTTGCACATTGGTTCTGGATATTATTTAGCACTGTTGAAACTCTGGTAATGATAGCACAAAAAGGGGGGAGTCACGATGGTAGAGTTGCTGCCTCACAGTGCCATCGACCCGGGTTCGATCCTGACTACGGGTGCTGTCTCTATGGCGTTTGTACCTTCTCCCCGTGTCCACGTGGGTTTTCACCAGGTGCTCCGGTTACATCCCAAAGATCTACAGGTTTGTAGATTAATTTGGCTTCGGTTAAGATTGCGAGTGTGTGTGTGTGTGTGAGTGTGTGTGTGGCGTTAATGTGCAGGCATCGCTGGTCAGCGCAGACTCGGTGGGACGAAGGGCCTGTATCTAAAAACGAAACTACACTTAAAAGCCTGCCTTAGATCGGTTTAGTGGGTGGTGACTTAATCTCCTGGATGTTTCAGAGCAGATTTGCCTAAAGGGGGCTGTCCCACCTGGGCGAGATATTTGGTGAGTTCTGGCAAGTTTGCACTCAACTCGTACTCGCAGCATGGTCGACACGAGGTCGTAGGAGGTCTTCGTAACTCTCTCGAGAGTGGTCTCCGTGTACTCGAGGCCTCAGCTAGGTCGCAGTGCTTTTTTCAATATGATAAAAAATGCCATGGAAGTCGGCATGGAAAAAAATCGCTACTTTTTTTACCCGTAGGTTTAGTCATAGTAGGTCGGCATATTAGTCGATAGTCTTCATCATAGGTTGAACAAGTTGGGTCTTTATTCTTTGGAGCGCAGAAGGTTTAGGGGGGACTTGATTGAGGTCTTTAAAATGATGAAAGGGATAGACAGAGTTGACGTGGATAAGCTTTTCCCATTGAGGGTAGGGAAGATTCAAACAAGAGGGCATGACATGAGAATTAAGGGACAGAAGTTTAGGGGTAACATGAGGGGGAACTTCTTTACTCAGACAGTGGTGGCTGTGTGGAATGAGCTTCCTGCAGAAGTGGTGGAGGCAGGATCGAATTTAACATTTAAAAGTAAAGTGGATAGGTATATGGACGGGAAGGGAATGGAGGGGTATGGTCTGAGTGCAGGTAGATGGGACTAGGGGAAAATAAATGGTCGGCACGGACTGCAAGGGCCGAGAAGGCCTGTTTCCGTGCTGTAATTGTTATATGGTTTAGTCGAAAGGAGATCGAAGGAGGTTGTCTTCACTCTCAAATATTCGGTGTCCAATTTTTCCGTAGCTGGTCTTCAACATGTCAATTATAAAAACTCTTCTAAACCCGCCAATTAGGTCGCCCAAGTGGGACAGCCCCTTGAATAAGCAAGTGATTGCCATTGCGGGGGGGGGGGGGGGGGGAGGAATGTTTGGAGAAAAATGTTAGAAATGAGGTTCATTGTAAAACGATCCAATGTTTTTTTTTCTCTCTCCATTTAAGACCTTATTTAAATATGATGCATTCCGATTCAAAAATACTCTTCTAAGAATTGGGTGTGTTGCGGTCGGTTGAGTTAATAGGATCCAAATTTCGACCGCAATCTCAAATTGCATTCAAACAAAGTATCTCTGGGTTGAATGGAGGAATGTCGTGGATCAGGCAACCAGCCAAGTGCAAGGTACACACACGTTACTTAGTCAGAAGGGTGTTAGTTACTTAATTAGTCAAGCCCCTGTCCCACTTGGGCGATTTTTTTCGGCGATACAGGCGACTAGGTATGGTCGCGGGTTGACGTCCGTACGGTCGTGAGCCGTCTCCTCAAGTCGCCTAACATTTTTCTGGTCCCCGCTGGATCTTTAAATGTTCAAAACTTGTCGGCGTCTGTGAGCGTGACGTAGCTTGTCTTCTCCTACCGTAGCTTGTCGCCGGGTGACGTTGGTTGTCTCCGTTGGCTGATCGGTGGTTACCATTGGCAACTACCTGCGTCAACCGGGGACGGGTACCAGTGACTGAATTATCTTCAGTTGTCGACCACAGGGTCGTTGCTTGCCGTGGGTGGACGTAGGTTGGCGTAGGTTGTCGCCTGTGTGGTCGTGGGTGGATGTCCTATTGGGTTGTCAGTAGCTTGACGTCGACTAGGTGGTAGGTTGCCGTAGACGTTGTCGTAAGCGGGGGGTCCAGTCGTAGGTTTTTCGGGCGACCTGCAACGATTGTGACAGTCCCCGGCAGTCGCCGAAGAAATCGCTTAAGTGGGACAGGCCCGTTAGTCTGAAACGTCCATCACCTTTTATTTCTCTCCAGAGATGCCGCCTGTCCCGCTGAGTTACTCCAGCATTTTGTGTCTATCTTCGGTATAAAGTTAGTTACTTAGCTTAGTTCACTGTCATGTGTACCGAGGTACAGTAAAAAGCGTCTTTCTGGCACGCTGTCCAATCTGTGGGAAGACTATACATGATTGCTGGGCGGCATGATGTTATTGGTTACTCATTTTACAATCTTCAGAACAGCATGAAACTTGTAACTCATAAAACAGTGGCGCAGCGGTAGAGTCGCTGCCTCACAGCGCCAGAGACCCGGGTTCGATCCCGACCACGGGCGCTGTCTGCAGGGAGTTTGTGCGTTCTCCCCGTCACCTGCGTGGGTTTTTCTCCTGGAGCTCCGGTTTCCTCCCACACTCCAAAGAAGTCCAGGTTTGTCGGCTAATAGGCTTGGTATAATTGTAAATTGTCCCTAATGTGTGTGTACGGGGATCGCTGGTCGGCGCGGACTTGATGGGACGAAGGGCCTGTTTCCACACTATCTATCAACTGAAAACTAAACTAAATCAAGCGATCCACAGTGTACAGACAGATACACGATAAATGGAATAACGTTTAGTGCAAGGTATAGTCTGATTTGAAGATAGTCCGAGGGTCTCCAATGAGGTGGATGGGAGGTCAGGGCAATAGTTGGCAATAGGACAAATCAGTTGCCTGAACATCAGTTTGCGATGCCCAATTTTTCCCAGTCTTGGGAAGACCTCAGCAGCTCGCTGAGGTAAAGACAACTTTTAACCCTAGAAGAATATGACCCAACTTTTAAAAGACTTTTAGGTAGGCATGTGTATCTGCAGGTAATGGAGTGATATGGATTTGGTAGTTAAGAGCTGGTCTTGACCTTGTGTTCAGCACAGGTGTTGTGGGCTGAAGGGCCTGTTCTTGTGCTGTACTGTTCTATGTTCTATTCTAAACAGGTAGTCCTGCATTGATACCGACACTGGAGGGAGAACTCTATTCCTGAGAAGTCATAGAGTGATACAGTGTGGAAACAGGCCCTTCGGCCCAACTTGCCCACACCGGCCAACATGTCCCAGCTGCACTAGTCTCCCCCCTTGTAGATTCAGAGTGATACAGTGTGGAAACAGGCCCTTCGGCCCAACTTGCCCACACCGGCCAACATGTCCCAGCTGCGCTAGTCCCCCCCCCCTTGTAGATTCAGAGTGATACAATGTGGAAACAGGCCGTTTGGCCCAACTTGCCTGCACTGGCCAACATGTTCCAGCTACACTAGTCCCACCTGCCTGCGGTTGGCCCATATCCCACCAAACCTGTCCTATCCATGTACCTGTCTAACCATGTACCTGTTTCTTAAATATTGTGATTTTACCTGCCTCAACTACGTCCTCTGGCAGCTCGTTCCATACACCCACCGCCCTTAAATCTTTTCCCCTTCACCTTAGGCCGATGTCCTCTGGTCCTCAATTGCCCTACTCTGGGCAAGAGACTCTGTGCGTCTCTGCGATCTATTCCCCTCATGATTTTGTACACCTCTATAAGATCACCCCTCATCCTCCTGCGCTCCAAGGAGTCCCAGCCTGCTCAACCTCTCCCTTTAAGTGAGGAATATATTTTTAAATTTAAGTTTGTTTGGTGTGTTTCGGCCTACGTACCTACTACTTTAGTTTAATTCAGAGATACAGCGCGGATACAGGCCCCTCGGCTCACGGAGTCCGCACCGACCAGCGATCCCCGCACATTAACACTATCCTACACACACTGGGGACAATTTTACATTGATACCGAGTCGATTAACCTACAAATCTGCGCATCTTTGGAGTGCGGGAGGAAACTGAAGATCTTGGAGAAAACCCACGCAGGTCACGGGGAGAGCGTACAAACTCCGTACTGATACGACCCGTAGTCGGGATCGAACCCGGGTCTCTGGCGCTGTGAGGCAGCGGCTCTACCGCAGTGCCACCACCACCACCACCACCGTGCCGCCCTCCATGCAATCACATTAATTCAACCGTACGAATCATCATTCATGATTACTGGGCGGAATGATGTTATTGGTTACTGAGTTTACAATCTTTGGAACAGCATTTACTTCAATAGCCATACAAGTATTAACGCGTTGCATTCAAAAGGTGAAAGGTATTCCTTGTAGCTGAGCCTTTAGAAATATTGTCATGGTATGCAAACCCCTTTTAACTTGCAGCTCAGCAGAATATATTGTAAAAATGGGTCAAATATTTATCCAGACTTCTTACCAGTTGTGTAATTGCACTTACATAGAAACATAGGCAATAGGTGCAGGAGGAGGCCATTCGGCCCTTCGCGCCAGCACCGCCATTCATTGTGATCATGGCTGATCGTCCGCTATCAATAACCCGTGCCTGCCTTCTCCCCATATCCCTTGACCCCACTAGCCCCTAGAGCTCTATCTAAAGGGCCTGTCCCACCAGCATGCGACTCCATGTGATGAGCGCGATCAAACTAGAAGCGGGGGCCACGTGGAGGTCGGGTGATCCCCTGTACAGGGTCGTTCCCACCAGCATGCGCCTGCATGCGGCAAGCGCGACCAAACCGGCAGCGAGGGCCGCGCGGAGGTCGGGTGAGTGGCGCAACGCGGCACAAAGTGAGGCGAACTTGGAGCGAAGTCTTAAAGGTAAGTTCGCCAGGACAGAGAGGGGCACAGAGGCACACACACAGAGGGTCACGGAGGCACCTACAGAGAGGGTCACGGAGGCACGACGTCGAGACGGTGCGTAATGCGTCGAGGCGACTGCGAGCCGACAAGCCGTTGCCACGCGGAATTTTTGAACATGGTCAGTTTTTCGGAGCCCCTCGCAATGTCGGGACGAACTCCGCACAATTCCGCACGGCTCCGGCGATCGAAGTGGGACCGGCCCCGCGACGCCGGACGGCTCAGGCGGCCACGTTAGGTCGCGCTCATCGCATGGAGTTGCATGCTGGTGGGACAGGCCCTTAACTCTCTCTTAAATCCATCCAGTGAATCGGCCTCCACTGCCCTCTGTGGCAGGGAATTCTTGAAATACCAATAAGGATGCAAAGCTTGCGTTTAATCTCCCTGCATTGTCAATTGACATTCAAATTGTTACAGTAACAGAAGGCTATTCTTTTAAATTGTTTTTATAATCCCTTAGTGGTTTTGCTGTTGTGCGGGTAGCTGGGTGGATATTGGTTGTCACTATGTGTTCCTACTCCATTGCCAAATAGGAATGTCTTTTGCTCTTGCATTTTGAATATTGGGCCTCATTATTTTCTCCCAGTATTTAAGCAAGCAGAAGTTCACAAGTGCTAACGTACTAATAACAAGTATGGCGCAGCGGTAGAGTTGCTGCCTTACAGCGCTTGCAGCACCGGGTTCGATCCCGACTACGGGTCCTGTCTGTACGAAGTTTGGCCGCTCCACGTGGGTTTTCCCCGAGATCTTCGGTTTTCCTCCCACATTCCAAAGAGGTATAGGTTGGTAGGCAAATTGGCTTGGTTTAAGTATAATTTGTGGCTAGTGTGTGTTCGGGGCAGTTTTAATGTGCGGGGATCGCTGGTCGGTGCGGACCTGGTGGGGCGAAGGTCCTGTTTTCACGCTGTATTTCTAAACTAAAATGTGCCAATAAACTCAACACAACTCTAAAGTCCTGTAAGCAGAATTAGGCCATTCGGCCCATCAAGTCCATTCTGCCATTCAGTCGTGGCTGATCTGTCTTTTCCTCTCAACCCCGTTCTCCTGCCTTCTGCCCAAAGAGCAGGACTAATAGTTTTTCATGTATTGCACCAAAAAAAAGACCATTTTCAGTTTTTTTAACAGCAAGAATGTTTGGTCACCATTAGACTTTAAAGATACAGTGTGTATTCGCTACAATATGATATGATAGAATTTTATTCACCCCAGGAAGGTAATTGATCTGCCAACTGACATAAAAACACAAAATAACCATATAACAATTACAGCACAGAAACAGGCCCTCTCGGCCCTTCCAGTCCGTGCCGACCGTTTATTTTCCCCCAGTCCCATCTATCTGCACTCAGAGCATACCCCTCCATCCCCTTCACGTTCATATACCTATCCACTTTACTTTCAAATGTTAAAATCGATCCTGCCTCCACCACTTCTGCTGGAAGATCATTCCACACAGCCACCACTCTCTGAGTAAAGAAGTTCCCCCTCATGTTACCCCTAAACTTCTGTCTCTTAATTCTCATGTCATGCCCTCTTGTTTGAATCTTCCCTACCCTCAATGGGAAAAGCTTATCCACGTCAACTCTGTCTATCCCTTTCATCATTTTAAAGACCTCAATCATGTCCCCCCTTAACCTTCTGCGCTCCAAAGAATAAAGACCTAACTTGTTCAACCTTTCTCTGTAACTTAGTTGCTGGAACCCAGGCAACATTCCAGTAAATCTCCTCTGTACTCTCTCTATTTTGTTGACATCCTTGCCATAATTAGGCGACCAAAATTGTACACCATACTCCAGAATTGGTCTCACCAATGCCTTGTACAATTTTAACATTACTTCCCTACTCCTATATTCAATGCTCTGATTTATAAAGGCCAGCACACCAAAAGCTTTCTTTACCACCCTATCTACATGCGATTCCACCTTCAGGGAACTATGCACAGTTATTCCTAGATCCCTCTGTTCCTCAGCATTCCTCAATTCCCTACCATTTACCATGTACGTCCTATTTTGATTTGTCCTGCCAAGATGTAGCACCTCACACTTATCAGCATTAAACTATATCTGCCATCTTTCAGCCCACTCTTACAAATGGCCCAGATCTCTCTGTAGACTTTGAAAATCTACTTCATTATCCACAGCACCACCTATCTTAGTATCATCTTAGTATATTAAATACATGAAACATGAATTTAAGTGACGAGTGGAAAGGATAAATAGGCCCTTTGGCCCATCCAGTCCGTGCTAACCAGCAATCACTGTAGACATGATCTAACCAACATGCCAATTAACTGAGAAATCTGCACGTTTTTGTCGTGTGGGGGGGAAACTGGAGCACCTGGAGAAAACCCACTTGGTCACGGGGTTTTCGGAGAGCAGCCGAGCCCAGGCTCAGGATCAAGCCCAGGTCCCTGGCGCTGCAATGGGGCAATTCTACCAGTTGTGCCACCGTACTGCCCTCAGAGGAAGATCCAGTCTGAAGAAGGGTCCCTACCCGAAACGTCACCCATCCTTTTTCTCCAGAGATGCTGCCTGACACGCTGAGTTACTCCAGCACTTTGTCTACCTTCAGCAAGGTTAAATGTTTTTCTTAAATTATAGCTAAAAAACTAAATATAACATTTTCTTTTTTTTTAAAACACCAAGATTTGGATAGGACAGGTTAAGAGGGGATATGGGCCAAAAGCAGGCAGGTGGGACTAGTGTAGATGGGACATGTTGGTCAATGTGGGCAAGTTGGGTTGAAGGGCCTGTTTCCACACTGTATGAGTCTATGACCCTATTTGGACAGGTAGATGGATAGGATATCCATCCAACGTTTGGCCCATATCCCTCTAATGGGCCAAACGTTGTGTAGAAGAGGCATATTGGCCGGTGTGGGCAAGTTGAGCCGAAAGGCCTGTTTCCATGGTGTATGACTCAAAAAATATTTGATGAAGAGCTGAAACTCTTACCAGTTGAAATTATGACAGATTATGCCGGGACGATATGGCACAAGGCTTGTCTGTGTTGCCACTCTAAAGATATGCAGGCTTGTAGGAAGGAACTACAGATGCTGGTTTGCACCGAAGATAGACACAGAATTCTGGAGCAACTCGGTGAGACAGGCAGCATCTTTGGGGAGATGGAATGGGTGACGTTTCGGATCCAGACCCTTCGTCAGACTGAGAGTCGGGGGAGAAGGTGTCTTCCCCTTTTGAAGAAGGGTCTCGACCCGAAACGTCACCCATTCCTTCTATCCAGAGATGCTGCCTGTCCCGCCAAGTTGCTCCAGCATTTTGTGTATGCCAACAAATTCTTCTGGGTTCATTGATTTATCCTCAGTTAGGATGGTGCTGACTGACAGCTTCAATTACTCCCAGGCAAATTCCTTGGCGTGACAACTGCGAAGATTTTTTAGTGTGTGTGTGTATATATGCCAGTGCTCTTGAAGATGAGCACTGTGTAGAAATCGATGATTAGTAATTGCAAGCAAATGTCGGGCTCCGTATCATCGTAAAGACTGAACTTCTCGGATCATTTGGTTGTTGTTCTTGGCGATCTACGTCAAAACTGGTCAGCCGTGATCATATTGAATGGCGGTGAAGGGCCGAATGGCCTACTCCTGCACCTATTTTCTATGATTCTATGAAAACAATGTGCAGTTGCCATTCCCAGCGGTATGAACATTGACTTCTCTAACTTAAAGTAACCCTTACTATCCCCCTCTCTCTCCACCTCTCCCCCTTCCCAGTTCTCCCACCAACCTTGCTGTCTCTGACTACATTTTATTCCCGATACTGTCCTTGTTTGAAGCCATTTTAGCTTGGGACCAGTTTATTTTATTTTTGTAACGTGTGCTGAGGTACAGTTTAGAGCTTGTTGTTGCCATGCTATCCAGTCAGCGGAAAGACTGTACATGATTATAATCAAGGGTTACACAAAAAGCTGGAGAAACTCAGCGGGTGCAGCAGCATCTAAGGAGCGAAGGAGATAGGCGACGTTTTGGGTCGAGACCCTTCTTCAGACTATGATTATAATCAATATGTCAACAGTGTGCAGATACTGGATAAAGGGAATAATGGCTAGTGCAAGATAAAGTTCGATTCAAGATGGTCTCCAATGCGGGAGATGGTAGTTCAGGACCGCTCGCTAGTTGGTGGTAGGACGGTTCAGTTGCCTGATAACAGCCGGGAAGAAACTGTCCCTGAATCTGTAGGTGTGCGTTTTTGCTCTTCTGTACCGCTTGCCTGATGGGAGAAGCAGGGATGACTGGGGTGAGACGGGTCCGTGATTATGCTGGTGGCCTTGCTGAGGCAGCATGAGGTGTAAATGAAGGCGATGGAAGGGAGGTTGGTTTGTGAGGCGGTTCTGGGCACGAGTCCACAATTCGCTGCAGTTTCTCCCCGTGTGGAGAGGGGACTGTGTGGAGAGGGTGGCAGATTTCCGCTTCCTGGGAATCCATATTGAGGAGGACCTGACGTGGAGCGTGAACACCTCTGCGCTGCTGAAAAAAGGTCCAGCAGAGACCGCACTTCCTGAGGGTGCTCAGGAAGAATAACATCACTCAGAGACTGCTGCTGTCCTTTTATCGGTGCTCCATTGAGAGCATTCCAACATACTGTGTATGCGTGTGGTACACCAGCTGCACAGCGGCTCAGAGGAAAGTGCTCCAGAGGGCCATTGACAATGCCCAGAGGATTGTCGGCTGCCCTCTCCTTACCTTGGAGGACTTACACAGTTCCCGCTGCATCAAAAAATCCCAGAATATTATAAAGGACATTTCCCACCCCGGACACTCCCTGTTTGAACTGTTGCCGTCAGGCAGACGGTGCAGATCTACAAGGACAAGGACAAACAGACTTAAAAACAGTTTTGACCCCACTGCTGTAAAGGCACTAAATGTAGCCGCCAAGGAACGCGGGGACTAAGGGACTGTGGTTGGTACACTGTGAAATCGACAGAAGGATGTAGGGTTGGGTGTTTATGCGTGCTCTTTTCATATTTCATATTTATTTTAGTAGTTTATCTTTTTTTAATATTTTACCTTATATGTATCGTTAGCTTTTATGGTTTGAATGGTGCACTGACTGGTTGACATTTTTTAATTTTGTTGTACATGGTTCATGTTACAATGACAATAAAGAAACTATAACTATAAGTCTTAGATGGAGCCGTTCCCAAACCAAGTTGATGCATCCAGATAAAATACTTTCTACGCCGCATCTGTGGTGCTCGCTCAGAGCGGTTGGGGACATGCCAAACTTCCTAAGCCTTGAACTGACATGCAGTGACTGGATGCAGTTCATTACATTGCCTAAAGTAAATTAAAACTTATGCTTCATGCCAGATTATATTAAAATGATCTTGTGTATTTCCCCCACGCTGCTAATGCAGTGCCCTCCATAATGTTTGGGACAAAGACCCATCATTTATTTATTTGCCTCTGTACTCCACAATTTGAGGTTTGTAATAGAAAAAAAAATCACATGTGGTTAAAGTGCACATTGTCACATTTTATTAAAGGCCATTTTTATACATTTTGGTTTCACCATGTAGAAATTACAGCAGTGTTTATACATAGTTCCCCCCCCCCCCCCCCCCCATTCCAGGGCACCATAATGTTTGGGACACAGCAATGTCGTGTAAATGAATGTAGTCATGTTTAGTATTATGTTGCATATCCTTTGCATGCAATGACTGCTTGAAGTCTGCGATTCATGGATATCACCAGTTGCTGGGTGTCTTCTCTGGTGATGCTCTGCCAGGCCTGTATTGCGGCCATCTTTAGCTTATGCTTGTTTTGGGGGGCCAGTCCCCTTCAGTTTTCCCTTCAGCATATAAAAGGCATGCTCAATTGGGTTCAGATCGGGTGATTGACTTGGCCACTCAAGAATTGACCATTTTTTAGCTTTGAAAAACTCCTTTGTTGCTTTAGCAGTATGTTTGGGATCATTGTCTTGCTGTAGAATGAACCGCCAGCCGATGGGCTTTGAGGCATTTGTTTGAACTCGAGCAGATAGGATGTGTCTATACACTTCAGAATTCATTATGCTACTACCATCAGCAGTTGTATCATCAATGAAGATAAGTGAGCCAGTACCTTCAGCAGCCATACATGCCCAGGCCATAACACCCCCACCACCGTGTTTCACAGATGAGGTGGTATGCTTTGGATCTTGGCCAGTTCCTTCTCTCCTCCATACTTTGCTCTTGCCATCACTCCGATATAAGTTAATCTTCATCTCATCTGTCCACAAGACCCTTTTCCAGAACTGTGGTTGCTCTTTTAAGTACTTATTGGCAAACTGTAACCTGACCATCCTATTTTTGCGGCTAACCAGTGGTTTGCTTCTGTGCAGTGCAGCCTCTGTATTTCTGTTCATTAAGTCTTCTGCGGACAGTGGTCATTGACAAATCCACACCTGACTCCTGAAGAGCGTTTCTGATCTGTCGGACAGGTGTTTGGGGATTTTTCTTTAATATAGAGAGAATTCTTCTGTCATCAGCTGTGGAGGTCTTCCTTGGCCTGCCAGTCCTTTTGCGATTGGCAAGCTCACCAGTGCTCTCTTTCTTCTTAATGATGTTCCAAACAGTTGATTTTGGTAAGCCTAAGGTTTGGCTGATGTCTCTAACAGTTTTATTCCTGTTTCTCAGTCTCATAATGGCTTCTTTGACTTTCATTGGCACAACTTTGGTCCTCGTGTTGATAAACAGCAATAAAAGTTTCCAAAGGTGATGGAAAGACTGGGGGAAAGACTAGGTGCTGAGAGCTCTCTTATACCTGCATTAAGGAGGCATTTAAACACACCTGAGCAATTACAAACGCCTGTGAAGCCATGTGTCCCAAACATTATGGTGCCCTGAAATGGGGGAGGATGCAATGCCCTCCATAAAACATTATGGAGAGCATTGTATATCCTTAAGCGTATTCTCAGTTCCCTGTTGCTTCAGTTTAGTTTATTGTCTCGTGTACCCAGTCAGCGGAAAGACAATACATGATTACAATCGAGCCATCCACAGTTTGCAGACACAGGATAAAGGGTAAAACATTTGGTGCAGGAAGGAACTGCAGATGCTGGTCTAAATCGAAGGTAGACACACAATGCTGGAGTAACTCGGTGAGACAGGCAGCATCTCTGGAGAGAAGGAATAGGTGGCGCTTCGTGTCGAGACCCTTCTGCTGACCAGAGTCTTCAGTCTGAAGAAGGGTCTCGACCCGAAACGTCACCCATTCCTACTCTCCTGAGATGCTGCCGGTCCCGCTGAGTTACTCCAGCTTTTTGTGTAAAACATTTGGTGCAAGGTAAAGTCCGATTTCAAGATAATCCAAGGGTCTCCAAAGAAGGTAGCTGGGAGGTCAGAACACGCTCTCTCGCTGGTGAAAGGACGGTTCAGTTGCCTGACGGAAGAAATGGGGAGAATGCAGGAACGGGATACTGAGTTTGGATGATCAGCCGTGGTCATATTGAATGGCGGTGCTGGCTCGAAGGGCCGAATGGCCTACTCCTGCACCTATTGTCCATGACTCTGGACTCAGTGGATTCTTGCGATAGTGTGATGATCTTGCTTGGCTATTCCTTCTCCAGAAGTGGAAAATCTTTTTCCCCCCCGTGCACTTCCTCCTGTCAACCTCATAGCCGCACAGTCCCGCTCCCACCGCAAGCTCTGTATTTACCATTTGCTATATTTATACCCCAGACTGTAAACAAAATGATTCATGGCACCAACTGTGAATGCGTCCGAATGCATTTTTATGAGATTAATGTGTCGGCAACAATTGCAGATGCTGGTTTAAACTGGAGATAGACACAAAACGCTGGAGTAACTCAGCGGGACAGGGCAGCATCTCTGGAGAGAAGGAATGGGTGACGTTTCGGGTCGAGGATATTTTATATCCTTGCGGGATATAAAATATACAATGAGACAGTCAGCGGTGCTGGCTCGAAGGGCCGAATGGCCTACTCCTGCATCTATTGTTTATTGTCCATTGAGAGGGAAAGGAGAGCTACAGAAGGTACATTGGATAAATGAATGAAAGCTATGCGAAAAGCAACGATAATCGAGGCAATGTGGAGCCCACAATGGTCCGTTGTTGGCTGTGAGATGGGTGATAACTATAAGGTCACCCATATTCCAGCATTTTGTGTCTATCTTTGGCTTAAATCAGCATCTGCAGTTCCTTCCTACACTTGGTCGGCATGGATGAGTTGGGCCGAATGGCCTCTTTCCACACTGTATCACTCTCGGACTCCATGAGTGAGTCTATGAACGTGGTACTGATTTTGGATTCAAGTGCTGGCTTGAAGGGCCGAATGGCCTGCTCCTGCACCTATTTTCTAGACTATGATGTGGATTCAGTTGACGGGTTGGATTAGCAGATGGGTGGAGCAAGTGGCAGTGATTCAGATAGAAACATGAAAAATGCGTGCAGGTGTAGGCCATTCGGCCCTTCGAGCCAGCTCCGCCATTCAATGTGATCATGGCTGATCATCCAAAATCAGGGCTTCGTTCCTACCTTCTCCCCAATATCCCTTGATTCCGTTAACCCTAAGAGCTAAATCTAACTCTCTCTTGAAAACATCCAGTGAATTGGACTCCACCGCCTTCTGTGACAGAGAATTCCCACAGATTCACAACTCTCTGGGTGAAAAACTCAGTCCTAAATGGCCTACCCCTTATTCTTAAACTGTGTGACCTCTGGTTCTGGACTGCCCCCCCCCCCCCCCCCCCCCCCAACATCGGGGTTGGATGCACAGAGTCTCCTGAATGAGCGGACAGGTTTGTGGGGCAGATTAGTTTAGTTACCTGCGCCATTTTTCTGCAAACGTAATGCGTGTGTGACTGACAATGCTGGTGTGTTTACAAACCCTGTCAGTTGAATCATTGAAAATCCCATTTGGTTTAAATGGCGTAGTTTGACCTTTCTCACTGGCTTTAGACTGAAGATAATGTGGCCCTTGCGTTTGCAGTCGTTTCAAAAGGTTGTAAATCAGCAGGCAATATTTTAAATGGACTGAGGTTTGCACTCCAGACTTTTAGTATGCATATATTGCATGTGTATTTTGTTTTTGTTCCCTCATTGAACCCAGCAGTATATTTTATGTGCTCAGTAATGACTTTGTTTGACATCAGAATCAACTGGATTAAAAATAAAAACATGAGCTTTTTGGCTCGGGTCTCCTCACTAATTATGTCAGGAATTGGCTGCTGCCACAGCGGAAAGCCCCTGTCCCACTTGCGCGTCCTTGGCACGCTAATTACGCGACCTCGTGGTCGCTTTGAGGCGCGACGATCGCGCGCGACTTCACGCGTTCGCACAGCCGTCTGGAGAAATGCCTGACGCCATTTGAAGATGGACACAAAATGCAGGAGTAACTCAGCGGGACCGGCAGCATCTCTGGAGAGAAGGAATCTGAACGAAAGGTCTTGACCTGAAACGTCACCCGTTGCTTCTCACCAGAGATGCTGCTGCTTCCTGCTGAGTTACTCCAGCATTTCGTGTCTACCTTGAATTTTCTTGGCCCCGCTCTGGGAGTAGAAGTGGGGGCGGATCCAGACCGCAACCGCCGTGAGATTTCGTTCGCTACAAAAGTTCGGTGCGCCGTACGGTACTGCGCACAACTACATACCCCGCCACGCTTCTCAGTGGGACCAGCCACGCGCGGCCACACGATGCCCGTGCGCCTCAACGCTACGGCGAGGTCGTGTAATATGCGTGCCAAGGACACGCAAGTGGGACAGGGCCTGTAGAGTTGCTGCCTCCTAGCGCCAGAGATCCGGGTTCGATCCTGACTACGGGTGCGCAGGCTGTACAGACTTTGTTCGTGGTCACGGGGAGGATGTACAAACTCCGTACAGACAGCACCCCTCGTCGGGATCGAACCGGGGTCTCTGTTGCTGGAGGCGCTGTAAGACAGCATCTCTACCGCTGTGCTGCCCGGGCAATCGATGGGCGGCACGGACTTGGTGGGCTGAATGGCCTGTTTCTGTGTGTATCTCCGAGGAAAATCAACATGACTTTTGCTGCTGTCTTGTAATCGCCAAGCTCAATGCATGTAAATATTGAGGCTAGAGTGACACAATGTTGGCAGGAACTGCAGATGCTGCTTTACACCAATGATAGACACAGAATGCTGGAATAACTCGGTGGGACAGGCAGCATCTCTGGAGAGAAGTAATCGGGTCGAGTCTGAAGAATGGTCTTGACTCAAAACGTCACCCATTCCGTCTCTCCAGAGCTGCTGCCTGTCCCGCTGAGTTACTCCAGCATGTTTTGTCTATCTTCGGTGCAGACCAGCATCTGCAGTTCCTTCCTGCATGTGTAAATATTGATTTGTATTTTTAATTTTCATATCATTTGTGTCAATGGATGTATTTGGCACTTTATGAAAGCTTTTTTTTTATTGGCTTCATGCTTGTTTTGATCGGTTAGCAGGAGTTGGTGTTCTCAGGATATTTTGGCCGATGTTGTTATTAGATGAAGGTGGACAAAAAATGCTGGAGAAACTCAGCGGGTGCAGCAGCATCTATGGAGCGAAGGAAATAGGCGACGTTTCGGGCCGAAACCCTTCTTCAGACGTTTCGGGCCGAAACGTTGCCTATTTCCTTTGCTCCATAGATGCTGCCGCACCCGCTGAGTTTCTCCAGCATCTTTGTCTACCTTCGATTTTCCAGCATCTGTAGTTCCTTCTTGAACAACTTGTTATTACATGATCAGTGTCGGAGGTTGCATAACGTTGTGATTTTGATTGGAGCAGATTGCAATTAATTGCATTGATACCTGATCGGGCTAATGCATCCACATCTGCTGAAGGCTTTATCCTCTCCAATTAATTCCGCCGTTCATTTGCTGCCACTATTAATCGCGGTCGTTCCATGACCTGCCCGTCAGTGTGAGCGTCGCGGTGGTGCGGCTGCCTCACAGCGCCAGAGACACGGGTTCGATCCTGACCTTAGATGCTGTGTGTGTGTGTGTGTGTGTGTGTGTGTGGAGTTTGTTGCCGTCTTCTTGTGTGTGGCGTGCACAGCCTAAAGTTGGAGGCCAACTTGTTGAATGAATAATAATAAGGCAGATAAATGCTGGAGAAACTCAGCGGGTGAGGCAGCGTCTGTGGAGCGAAGGAAATAGGTGACATCCAATTTCAGGTAGTCCCTCTTTCCCCTCCCCTTCCCAGCTCGCCCACAGCCCACTGCCTCCACCTCTTCTTTTCTCCTTCCCACCCCCCCCACCCCCTCATCAGTCTATATTGAATGGCAGTGCAGGCTCGAAGGGCCGAATGGCCTACTCCTGCACCTAATTTCTATGTTTAAAGAAGGGTCTCGGCCCGAAACGTCACCTATTCCTTCGCTCCATAGATGCTGCCTCATCCTGTGAGTTTCTCCAGCATTTTTATCTACCTTCAATTTTTCCAGCATCTACAGTTCCTTCCTAAATAATAAAATAATAATATACTTTATAGTCATTGTGAATACATACGACACCATTTTAGGCGCACAGCCCGAGCAGCGCTCCAACCTATCAGGTAAATAATAACGAATAATTAATAACAAAAACAGCAAGAAAACGTCATAATGTGCAGTTGAATGGACACGTTTATTGGCCAAGTATTCACATACAAGGAATTTGCCTTGGTGCTCCGCCCGCAAGTGACAACATGACCTACAGTGACAGATAAAACATTAAACATCAATAATAAAACAGTATCGATTAAACATGCGAATGAAATAAACTACCAGAGCAAAAGGAGGCTACAGGTTTTCGGTTGTTGAGTAGAGCTGCTGCTCGTGGGGGAAAAAAAAGCTGTTTTTATGTCTGGCTGTGGCAGCTTTGACAGTCCGGAGTCGCCTTCCAATGGGAAGTGATTCAAAGAGTTTGTGGCCTGGGTGAGAGGGGCCAGTTTGTGGCCAGAGGGAATTGATTTCCAGAGGAAAGTCGGAGGTCAACTTGTTCTATTTTGATCTATTTGTTTGTGCACGTCGGGTTGATTGCATTAGTCGAAACGGGGCGGTCCACACGTGAAGGTTGCAATCTCCCACCCCCGTGGAGTTTGTACCTTCACCCCTTGACCGCGTGGGCTTCCACTGCGGATTTAGCTCATCGGGCCACCGGAATCGAGGGATATAGGGAGAAAGCGGGAACGGGGTATTGATTTTGGATGATCAGCCATGAATGGCGGCGCTGGCTCGAAGGGCCGAATAGCCTACCCCTGCACCTCTTCTTCTAATGTTTCCATGTATTAAATGATGCAGAGCTATCTTGATGTTACCCATTGAGTTTTTCCCCTGAGGGAACCTAAACTGATTAATGCCTCAGTTATCTTCAACCTATAGTTTCAGAATTGTCTTTCGCTGCTCTGCTGAGGACTATAAAAAGTTTTCTAAAGAAACACAAGGTAATCTTTTCAATTACCCTACTGATCTTCACCTTCCCTGCCCCTCCGTAAGGATTAGTTGCAAAGATTCTTGTGATGCTCCATAGGGCTGCTGTGGGAATGTTACTATTAATAGGCATCATTTTTATATAAATTGTCAAACCCTTGAGGACAAAAGATTTTAAAATAACTTTTACATTAGGTAAACTTGAGATTAGGTGTTAAAGGTTTCGTAAGCCGTGATATAAGATAAAAGGAACTAATTAAAATGTAGCACTAATCTTTTAAATGTCTCAAATTTTCCAGGCAGTGAATAGATATTATAATAATATCATCTTTTCTGCTCTTTAAAAAAAAAAAAATTTGTAATAAACTAGTTCTAAACCTTTATCTAGAAGTTCAGATGATCAGCCATGATCATCTTGAATGGCGGTGCTGCCTCGAAGGGCCGAATGGCCTACTCCTGCACCTATTGTCTGTGTTTCTATGTTACCGCCAACACTATTGGTGAACAATGCATTCAACGTTATCAATTGTGTATAGGATCACGGTGGCGCAGCGGTAGAGTTGCCGCCTTACAGCGAATGCAGGGCCGGAGACCCGGGTTCGATCCCGTCTACGGGTGCTGTCTGTACGGAGTTTGTACGTTCTCCCCATGACCCGCGTGGGTTTTCTCCGAGATCTTCGGTTTCCTCTCCCACACTCCAAAGACGTACAGGTTTGTAGGTCAATTGGCTTGGAAAATGTAAAAATTGTCCCTAGTGGGTGTAGGATGGTGTTAATGTGCGGGGATCGCTGGCCGGCGCGGACCCTGAAAGGGTCTGTTTCCGCGCTGTATCTCCAAACTAAACGTAACAGGTAGGGTAAATGCACAGAGTCTTTTACCCAGAGTAGGGGAATCGAGAACTCTTGATAGCTTGCATGAATTAATACGTTTATTGGCCAAGTATTCACATACAAGGAATTTGCCTTGGCGCTCCGCCCGCAAGTGACAACATGACAAAGTGACGGTTAGGAATTACACATAAAACATTAAACATTAATAATTAAGGTGGTGGGGAGGGGGGGGGGGATAGATTTAATCAGAATCCGAGGAGGTACTATTTCACACAAAGGGTGGTGCGTTTATGGAACGAGCTGCCAGAGGAGGAAGTAGTGGCAGATGCTATCACAACATTTAAAAACAGTTGGACAGGTACAGGAGTCGGAGTCGAGAGTGTTTTATTGTCATATGTCCCAGAACGGAACAATGACATTCTTAACTTGCAGCGGTGCAACAGATATGTGAACATAGTATTCTGTAAAACCCATAATGACATTAAATATAAGTTCAAGAAGGAACTGCAGATGCTGGAAAATCGAAGGTGGACAAAAATGCTGGAGAATCTCAGCGGGTGTTGCAATTTCAGGTAGTCCCTGCTTTCTCCTTCATTCCCCTCCCCGTTCCCAGCTCCCCCACAGCCGACTGTCTGCCTCTTCCTTTCTTCTTCCCAGTCTAAAGAAGGGTCTCGAGCCGAAACGTCGCCTATTTCCTTCGCTCCATAGATGCTGCCTCACCCGCTGAGTTTCTCCAGCATTTTTGCTTACCTTAAAAGTAAGTTCTGTGTGTGTGCGTACGTGTGTGCGTGTGTACATGTGTGTATGTATGTATGTAGAAATATAGATATAGACACCAAATTGCTGGAGTAACTCAGCGGGACAGGCAGCATCTCTGGAGAGAAGGAATGGGCGACGTTTCGGGTCGAGACCCTTCAGAGACGCTGCCTGACCCGCTGAGTGACTCCAGCATTTTGTGTCTATCTACACTCGACTGTTTGCTGGGCACTGATGGGTAATTACTGAAATTAAATGCCGCAGTTTTGTGCAGAATTGAAGGGAGATTTGTTTCTGCATCTTTGGATCCGATTAGTTTGATCCCAATTTAGCCGTGCACTGAGTCATAGCGTGATACAGTGTGGTAACTGGCCCTTCGGCCCAACTTGCCCACATGTCCCAACTACACTAGTCCCACCTTGGTCCATATCCCACCAAACCTGCCCTATCCATTTAATGTGTTGAATCGCCCTGTGTTCTTTTTAGGTGCGGATCTTATCATCGAGTTATATGATCTGTTCTCGAGGAGTGTTGATGAAACTGTAATTCATTCTAGTCGCACTTTTTTTATTTCCTCAATTTCCTATTGTATTTAAAATGCCATTGTCTTGCAGTCATTTAGGCCCTTAGAGTGGAAACGGCTCCTATCCAAATCTTGGTGTTAAAAAATGAAAAATGAAAATGGTACATTTAGCTTTTTAGCTATAATTTAAGAAATACATTTAATCTTGCTGAAGGTAGACAAAGTGCTGGAGTACCATATTATTTTAATATACCTGTCCAAATGTTTTATAAACATTGTGATAGTACCTGCCTCGACCACCTCCTCCGGCAATTCGATCTATAACAGCCACTGCACTTATTTAATCTCCCTATTAAATCCCTCTCAATTTAAATCTGTTTCTGGTTCTTGATTCCCCTACTGTGGATAAAATCTTTCTTAGGCCCCCCCCCCTCGGTCGTGGCTGACCATGGGTGCCTCCAGGGTTGGTGGACGCCCGTGCGTGACTTTGTTTAACGTGGGGAGACTGGTGCACAGACAGCCACCCCACGGTCCTTGACAGATCTGTGTCAGGATCAAGTGGCATGGAGTCCAAGACGACCGGAGACCCTTTCCTGCCGCAGCCTTCATCCGCCTTCCCAGCCGTTGTGACGCTCCACTAAGGTCAGCCATCGTCCTCCGCCTGTTCCACCGTCGAGGTCTCGGTTGGATTGGCTCTTTGTCAGGGACCTCCCCCTCGACCTTACCCCCATGGGTGGCCCTACCAGGAGCATCGCTCCAGACGGCATCGCTCTCAGGATCTCGGGTCCACACGAGCTTCTCCACCACGACAAGGTGACAATCCATGGAGAAGGAAGTCATTCCCTGTGCATTATAAAATACTTGCGTTTACCCTATCTAATCCCCTCATGATTTTTTTGTACCTCTGTAAGATCAACCCTCATCCTCCTACGCTCCAGGGAATAAAGTCCGAGCCTACTTGAGCCAGAGTTCAAGCCCTTGAGTCTTGGTAACATCCTCATTAAATCTTCTCTGAAACCTGTCTAGGTGGGATTTGTCCGTTCGATCAGCCGTTGAGGCATCCAATTGTCTGATGCAGTGAACTAAACCCATGAGGCTGTAGTTTCCTTCCTGAAAAATGATATATGCTGGAAATGTTTTAGTTTAGTTTCGAGATACAAACTTCGGCCCACCGGCAGTCCCCGCACACTAAAGGGCATGTCCCACTTACGTGTCCTTGGCACGCAAATTACGCGCACGGGCATCGTGCGGCCGCGTTAGGCCGGTCCCACTGAGAATCGTGGAGGGATATGTAGTTGCGAGCGACATCGCACGGCGTTCCGAAATTTCTGTAGCAAACAAAATCTTTGCGTGCCAACGGCCTGTCGTGGAACTGACGGCCAAAGTGAAGAAGGGTCTCGACGTGCAACGTTGCCCATTCCTTCTCTCCAGAGCTGCTGCCGGTCCCGCTGAGTTACTCCTGCATTTTGCGTCCATCTTCAAATGACGTCACGCGCTCCAGACGGCTCTGCGGGCGCATGAAATCGCACGGGACCGTCACGCCTCAAGGCAACCACAGTCGTATAATTAGCGTGCCAAGGACACATAAGTGGGACAGAGGCTTAACACTATCCTACACACACTAGGGACAATTTACATTTGTACCAAGCCAATTAACCTACAAACCTGCGCGTCTTTGCTGTGTGGGAGGAAACCGGAGATCTCGGGGAACAACCCACGCAGGTCACTGGGAGAACGTGCAAACTCCGTACAGACAAGACAGCACCCGTAGTCGGGATTGAATCCAGGTCTCTGGCGCTGTGAGGCAGCAACTCTACCGCTGCGCCACCGTGCGGCCAGTTTTTTTTTTCATTGCACCAATGTTATCTCCAACCTTATTTAGAAGGGTCTCGACCCGAAACGTCACCCATCCTTCTCTCCCGAGATGCTGCCTGTCCCGTTGAGTAACTCCAGCTTTTTGCGTCTATCTTCGGTTTAAACCAACGTCTGCAGTTCCTTCCTACACATTTCTTCAGCAGTTCCTATTCCTAAATAAGGAACTAAATGTTCCCAACGTTAGTGGAGTCCAGAACCAGGGTCCACAGTTTCAGAATAAAGGGTAAGCCATTTAGATGAGGAAAAACGTTTTCACACAGAGGGTTGTGATTCTGTGGAATTCTCGGCCTCAGAGGGCGGTGGTGGCCGATTCTCTGGATACTTTCAAGAGAGAGTTAGATAAAGCTCTTAAAGATAGCGGAGTCAAGGGATATCTGGAGATGTGTGTTTTCACACCTCTATACCTTTAGCTTGATGGGAGGGGAGAGAAGAGGGAGTGGCCCGGGGTGCTTCCTCAATCATCCTTGATTCATGATAGCAGAGTCGGGGGGGATATGGGGAGAAGGCAGGAACGGGCTACTGAATGGGCATGGGTTACACAAAAAGCTGGAGAAACTCAGCGGGTGCAGCAGCATCTAAGGAGCGAAGGAGATAGGCGACGTTTCGGGTCGAGACCCTTCTTCAGACTGGTCAGGGATCAGGGAAACGAGAGATATAGACGGTGATGTGGGGAGATAAAGAACGAAATTTTTGCAATTCCGTTAACCCAGGCTGCCTCCTCCCCTTCCCACCTCTCCCTCAGCCCTCGGGCCTCTGGCATTCCTTCATTCTCTAGCCCCCCCCCCACCCAAGTCGCACTAGCTTCTCATTTTCACACCACAAACAGCTTACAATGGCCTGTTTCCTTTATCATCGATACTTTTTTGCAAATCTTTCATTCATTGGTTCAGGCGGCATGGTGTAAGTGGTTCTTCATTGCCTATTAGGAAGGGTTTACCCAGGGGGCGATGAAAGGCCAGTGAAGTGAGTCCACGTCTAGCTTGCTGCACGATACAGAGCATCGTCACCAGGGAATGAATCAACTGTGCAAATTTAAGGGCATAGAAACATTGAAACATAGACAATAGGTGCAGGAGTGGGCCATTAGGCCCTGCGAGCCAGCACCGCCATTCAATGTAATCATGGCTGATCATCCACAATCAGTACCCCGTTCCTGCCTTCTCTCCATATCTCTTGATTCCGTTAGCCCCAAGAGCTAAATCTAACTCTCTCTTGAAATCATCCAGTGAATCGGCCTCCACTGCCTTCTGTGGAGGTATGGGAATAATTTATTGTCACAAGTGCAGTGGCAATATTATTGACTAGGCACAGTGAGATTCTCTGCTGCAGACACAATGTATGCAAATAGGGGCCACCTATGGCACCTGCCAAAGTTACAAAGTTACGCCGGCTCCCACTTTTGTCCCCTTCTCCCCCCCCCCCCCCCCCCCCCCAACAGCGGTTCCCCCTATGCTGGGTCCCCATTGTCCTTTGTCCCCCCCATTGTTCATCCCCTCTCCCCTCACGGCGATCCCCTACGCTCTCATCGACCACGGGTCGACCCGCGAGGCATCGCCGCCGCCGCCAGGCCACACCACCGCCCAGGCCCCATCGTCGCGAGGCTTCACCGCTGCCGAGGCTTCGCCGCTGCCGACGCCCCACTTCCCGCCTCCGTGGTGCCGAGACGGGTCCCAGCCACGGGCTCAGTCGGCCTCTTCGCCCGACCCCGGGGCTTCTACGCGGCGATCCGGGAGGCACCTCCGGCCGCGCCCCAGGTCCACAGCCGCCGCCGGGGCTGAGTTCCACATATTCATGACTCTCTGGGTGAAAACGTTTTTCCTCATCGCAGTCCTAAATGTCCAACCCCTTATTCTCAAACTGTGGACCATCAATGACTGTGGTGTGTAGCAAGGAACAGCAGACGCTGGTTTACTGTGGTGTTACTGGTGAGTACCCGTGGCAACAATAACAGGCGCTGGACTTTCACCATTGATCTATATTAATCTACGAAGGGCTACGCAGAAGGCAGGCACCAAATGCTGGAGTAATTTCAGCGGGACAGGCAGCGTCTCTGGAGAGAAGGAATGGCTGACGTTTCGGGCCGAGACCCTTCTTCAGACTGTGGTGTTCATTTGTCCTCTGCTAAATTGGTTAAACGCTCTAGGTTGTGGGGTGATAGACAACAGAATGATCTTCTAGAAATGTACAAAAATGGTGAGAGGAATAGATTGGTGAGACACGCAGCCTCTTGCTCAGAGTTACAGAGAACCAGAGGGCACGGGTTTAAGGTGAGGGGAGGAAATATCTAATAGGAACCGGAGGGGCAACTTTTTCAAACAAAGTGTGGTGGGTGTATGGAACGAGTTGTTGAGGCTGGGACTATCGTAATGTTTCAGATTAAGGAATTGGACACGCTAGAGGCAGGAAACATGCTCCCGATGCTGGGGGAGTCCAGAACCAGGGGCCACAGTTCAAGAATAAGGGGTTTAGGCCATTTAGAACAGAGATGAGGAAAAACGTTTTCACCCGGAGAGTTGTGAATCTGTGGAATTCGCAGCCTCAGAGGGCGATGGAGGCCAATTCTCTGGATGCTTTCAAGAGAGAGTTAGATAGGGCTCTTAAAGATGGCGGAGCCGGGGGATATGGGGAGAAGGCAGGAACGGCGTACTGATTGTGGATGATCAGCCATGATCACAGTGAATGGCGGTGCTGGCTCGAAGGGCCGAATGATCTACTCCTGCATCTATTGTCTATTGTGACAGGTACATTGATAAGACAGGTTTATAGAAATGTGGGCCAAACACAGGGAAGTGGGATTAGTGTAGATGGGGACAGGTTGGCCAGTGTTGGCAGGGTGGGTTGAATGGCCTGTATCCACATTATTTGACTCTGTTAGTATATCAGGGAGGTTGGAAACACTACAACGTTCTTGGGGCATTTAAGAATGTGTAAAGATATTGTGCCAATTAAATGCATTTTGTTGAACATGCTTAATTATGAGAAGATAGATACAAAATGCTGGGGTAACTCAGTGGGACAGGCAGCATCCCTGGATAGAAGGGGTGGGTGACGTTTCAGGCGGAGACCCTTCTTCAGACTCTTTGGGGAACAGCATCTCGTATTTCGCTTGGGCAGCGTACACCCCAGTGGTATGAACATTGATTTCTCTCACTTCAGGTAGCCCCGGCATTCGCTCTCTCTCTCCATCCCTCCCCCATCCAAGTTGCACCAGCTTCTCGTTCTCACCTAGCAAACGACTAACAATGGCCTGTTTCCTTTATCATCGTAACTTTTTTTTTTTTTTAATGCCTATCTTTCATTCCTTTGTTCTATTTCTCTCCACATCACCGTCTATATCTCTCGTTTCCCTTCCCCCGTGACTCTCGGTCTGAAGAAGGGTCCCGACCTGAAAAACGTCACCCATTCCTTCTCTCCAGAGATGCTGCCTGTCTCGCTGAGTTACTCCAGCAGTTTGTGTCTACTTTTGGCCGTGACCACTTTTACAGTTGCATCCATTGAGGTGCGTCGGGATCGAACTGGGGTCCCTGGCGCCGTGAGGCAGCGGTTCTGCCAGCTGCGCCACCGTGCTGCTCTCAGCCACTACCTGGTTGTTATCTGTGTATTAAACAACTGCCAACGACCTCCCAAGTTTAAGAGCATTAATATCTACCACAAACATGGATATGAAGTCTAGTCGATCCAAAATAGCAACTATCAGATCCACCCACTCACTTTCCACTGGAGAATTTTATTTTGAAAACTTAGAAAGTGCATCGCATGATATAGATAAACTCGCAGAATAATTCAGCATTAGTCATGGCAAGCTTGCTTCCGTCATGATTAATACACTCTGAGTCAAGAACAAAAGGATCGAACCCGGGTCTCTGGCGCTGTAAGGCAGCAACTCTACCGCTGCGCCACCTCTCATGTCCTCTGGTTATCAATACTCTGGGCAAGGGAGTGTGCGTTTACACGGTCTATTCCCCTCGCTCTTTCAAATAATTCTTCTGGGGCGCGTAAATCAAACGTCAATTCTAAAGCGATTTATTTGTTCGTGTCATGCAAACTTGTTGATATTTTTTGCACAGAATTCTTTTAGGCTGCAGAGAACTTCAGTTAAGGTTATTGTCGCGTGTACAGTAAAAAGCTTTTGTTGCGTGCTAACCAGTCAGCGGAAAGACAATACGTGATTACAATCGAGCCATTTACGGTGTACAGATACATGATAAGGGAATAACACTTAGTGCAAGGTAAAGCCAGCAAAGTCCAATCAAAGATAGTCCGAGGGTCACCAACGAGGTAGATAGTAGTTCAGCACTGCTCTCTGGTTGTGGTAGGATGGTTCAGTTGCCTGATAACAGCTGGAAGAAACTGGCTCTGAATCTGGAGGTGTGTGCGTTTTCACACTTCTGCACCTTTTGCCCGATGGGAGAGGGGAGAAGAGGGAGTGGCTGGGGTGCGACTGGTCCTTGATGATGCTGCTGGCCTTGCCGAGGCAGCGTGAGGTGTAGATGGAGTCGATGGGAGGGAGGTTGGTTTGTGCGATGGTCTGGGCTACGTCCACAATTGGCTGCAATTTCTTGCGGTCTTGGATGGAGCTGTTCCCAAACCGAGCCGCGATGCATCCCGATAACATCAAGATGGCTGCAGTAACTGGCCCCGAGCATGAAAGCTCTGAAACACATTTGTCCGTGCCCATGTGAGTATTATAGCCCACAGATAAATCAAAATACAGCCACAAAGTTGATCGTGCAAATGCAGTTGTCTTCCAGATGCTTGCAGGAGCTCCATGCAGTTCAGTTTTTCAAAAGCTAATTAAGCATGAAATAGTTTCACTCTGCGGTATTTTTAGAACTGGCTTCTTAAGTGTAGAGTATTTTATGGATAGCTTTGGTTAATTGGACCATGCTGTTAGCTTTAACCAGTAGCTTTTCAAAGACTCTCTTTACGGCCCAATCTTTAAAATAAATTAGTCCTAATCTTAGACTAGCAAAGGTGCCTGTCCCACTTGGGCTTTTTTTTTAGCCGACTGCCGGCGACTGTCATTGTCGTAGCAGGTCCCCGAAAAAACAGTGACTGGACCCCCCCCCCCCCCCCCTCCCCTAGGCAATGTCTACAACAACAGACCACCTAGTCGACGTCAAGGTGCGGCAAGCTACTGACATCCGGCCATGGAATTCACCCAAGTCAGCACCGGCGACAACCTACGACAGCACCTACGTCAGGAGAAGTCAAGCTACGCTCATTAGCTTCAAGCCCATGGTCACCGAAAATTTTTGAACATGTTGAAAATCCAGCGGCGACCAGAAAGATGCTACAATTCTTTGGGCGACTGAGGAGACGACTCACGACCGTACGGGCTAAACCACGGCGACCTTGTGGCGACAGCCTAGTCGCCTAAAAAATAGCTTAAGTGGGTCAGGCCATTCCTTTCGAAATATCAAAGGTATACACATAATGAAGAAGGGTCTCGACCCCAAACGTCACCCGTTCCTTCTCTCCAGAGATGCTGCCGCACCCGCTCAGTTACTCCAGCATTTTGTGTCCACCTTCGATTTAAACCCGCACCTGCAGTTCTTTCCTACATACTTGCTAATATCATCTGTGTCTATAAAATATTTTTACATTTCAAAGTGGCAAAATGCCACGGATTTTAATTATGATCAATGCTGCCGCAGTCCAATCAAGTAAAAATCAATATGTTTTTAAAATCAATTGGTTTCAACGCTTTGTGGAAATGAGTACATTGGAAGACACGTAGACACCAAGAACTGCAGATGTTGGTTTAGACCCAACATCTGGGTCGCCCATAGACAGACACAAAAAGCTGGAGTAACTCAGTGTGACAGGCAGCATCTCTGGAGAGAAGGAATGGGTGATGTTTCGGGTTCGAGTCCCTTCTTCTGAGGGTGGGTCTCGACCCAAAACGTCGCCCATTCCTTCTCTCCAGAGATGCTGCCTGTCCCGCCGAGTTACTCCAGCTTTTTGTGTCTTATCATCTGTTTAAACCAGTATCTGCAGTTCCTTCCTGCGCATCTGTGTTGCCCCTGATCTCTATCTACTTATGTGGACCTGGTGCCCAATATCCCTCTGCACATCAATGGTGTTGAAGAACTTGCATTCACCATATACAGTACCTTTCCCTTGCATTCAACCTCCCCGAGTACACCATTGTAGCGGCACGGTTGCGCAGCGGTAGAGTTGCTGCCTCACAGCGCCAGAGACCCGGGTTTGATGCTGGCTATGGGTGCTGTCTGTACGGAGTTTGTACGTTCATCCCGTGACCTGCGTGGGGTTTTTCCGGGAGCTCCGGTTTCCTCCTGCACTCAAAAGACGTGCAGGTTTGTAGGTTAATTAACAATTGGTAAAATTGTAAATTGTCCCGTGTGTATGTGTGTAGGATCATGCTGGTGGGCGGTGGAGGCCGGTTCTCTGGATGCTTTCAAGAGAGAGCTAGATCGGGCTCTTAAAAATAGCGGAGTCAGGGGATAGGGGGAGAAGGCAGGAATGGGGTACTGATTGGGGATGATCAGCCATGATCACATTGAATGGCGGTGCTGGCTCGAAGGGCCGAATGGCCTTCTCCACCTATTGTCTAGTGTACGGGGAACGCTGGTCGGCGGGGATCTGGGTGGGCCGAAAGGTCTGTTTCTGCGCTATATCTCAAAACTAAATTGCATGTGTTCTGGGATTAAACTGCATCTGCCCTTCCTCCACCCGTGTCTGTGGTTCACGGGTCGGCAACTTACGGCCCCTGGGCCGAACGTGGCCCGTAACCCGAAATCATCCGGCCCGCCCCGAGCGCGGGCGAGCTCTGTCTGTACCGCATCCTGCGCAAAGCCGCCGGCACGGCCCCGCACCTTCTGCGAACACGTTTAAGAAAGAACTGCAGATGCCGGAAAAATCTAAAGTAGACAAGAATGCTGGAGAGAATCAGCTGGTGAGGCATGCAAAGATCACCCGCTGATTTGGGGAGGGGGGGGGGGGGATGGAGGCGGGATCCATGTGCGCGTGTGATAGATGTGGCCCGCCATCCGCTCACAGACACACGTCCCGGCCCCTATGCAGAGCAAGGTTGCTGACTCCTGCTGTACTCTGTGCCAGCCTGCCTCACTGTCTACAAGCCCAGCAAACTTAGTGTGAATAGTTATATACAGGCAAATAGCTCTTGCTCTGACTGGCAACAACATTACAACGCTAGTTTTAATTATCTCTGCTGCAGAATGACTAACTGCTGATTACCAAACTATGCCAAGTCCCAATCCTTGTGTTTCTCAAATAGACAAGAATATGTAAACATTTGTAAAGATTTAATAGGAGCCGGAGGGGCAACTATTTTTCACCAAGGGTGTGGGGGGGGGGGGGTGTGGAACGAGCATTTTAGTTTAGAGACACAGCGCGGAAACAGGCCCTTCGGCCCACCGAGTCCGCGCCGACCAGCGATCCCCGCACATTAACACCATCCCACACACACACACACACACACGAGGGGACAATTTAGACATTCACCATTTTACCTACATACCTGAATGTTTTGGGAGTGTGGGAGGAAACCGAAGATCTCGGAGAAAACCCACGCAGGTCACGGAGAGAACTTACAGACATAGACAACACCCGTCGTCGGGATTGAACCCGGGTCTCCGGCGCCGCGAGCATTGTGAGGCCGCAACTCTACCGCTGCGCCACTGTGCCGCCCATGTTAGAAACATTTAAACAGGTGCATGGATGGCACAGGCTTGGAGAGAGATGGGCCAAACACAGGCAGCTGGGACTAGCGTCGATGGGACATGTTGGCCGGTGTGGGCAAGTTGGGCCGAAGGGCCTGTCTCCATCCCTGCATGACTCTCTGACACCCGCAAAGAAGAGCTGCAAACACTAATAACAACATTTAACTTCCCATCTACTTTTTGATTTCTGTGCATGAATTATCTCGATGGAAGAAATTGTTGTAATCGATGGTCAAAAACGTGTTTTGAAGATCAAGATTTTAAAAGTTTTGTTTAAGAAAGAACTGCAGATGCTGAAAAATCGAAGGTAATCGAAGAAAATGCTGGAGAAACTCAGCGGGTGAGGCAGCATCTATGGAGCGAAGGGATGGTCTCGACCCGAAACGTCGCCTATTCCTTCGCTCCATAGATGCTGCCTCGCCCGCTGAGTTTCTCCAGCATTTTTGTCTGCTTAAGACAAAGTAATGTTTCCAAATGCGCAAAGGTCTCCGACCAAAATGACAGGGGATTGAGGAAAGCGAACGATAAATACTTGAAGATGAACGAGGGAGCAAGGCGTGTATGAGGAAGAGAAATCAATGCATTAGGCATTCAGCAGCAGATGGTTTTGTTGAGGCAATAGGAATTAAATAGACCTGTTGCCAAATGCACAGCCCACTGATCCAGTATATTTAAGGCTAAAAAAACTGAATGAAGTTCGGTGGATTTCAGTTCAATGTGGCTCAAATCAGACCAACAACGTATGCAAAGCTGCAGTTTTAAAAATATAAAAATAATATATTAAAATAGATTGTTTTATTTACAATAAAACAAAACCGAACCCACCACCATAATACAAGACCAACAAATATACCAACTATATACCAGACTGATTCCTGGGATGTCAGGACTTTCATATCAGGAAAGACTGGATAGACTCGGCATGTACTCGCTGGAATTTAGAAGATTGAGTGGGGATCTTATAGAAACTTACAAAATCCTTAAGGGGTTGGACAAGCTAGATGCTGGAAGATTGTTCCCGATGTTGGGGGAGTCCAGAACAAGGGGTCACAGTCTAAGGATAAGGGGGAATTCCTTTAGGACCGAGATGAGGAAAACATTCTTTACACAGAGAGTGGTGGGTCTCTGGAATTCTCTGCCACAGAAGGTAGTTGAGGCCAGTTCATTGGCTATATTTAAGAGGGTGTTAGATGTGGCCCTTGTGGCTAAAGAGATCTGGGGGTATGGAGAGAAGGCAGGTACGGGATACTGAGTTGGATGATCAGCCATGATCATATTGAATGGCGGTGCAGGCTCGATGGGCCGAATGGCCTACTCCTGCATCTATTTTTCTATGTTTCTATGTTTCTATATTGCAATCCTTGTCCAGGATACATTCAACACCCCCCCCCCCCCCCCCTTGTGCCCAGCGGTCCCGGAAATCCGCCAGGGTGCCCGTGGACAGGGTAAGCAATGCTGCACACTGGTGTAGCTGGTCGATTTTAAGAAGGGTCTCGACCCGAAACGTCACCAATTCCTTCGCTCCATAGATGCTGCCTCGCCCGCTGAGTTTCTCCAGCATTTTCGTCCACCTTCGATTTTGTTCCATTCCTTCTTAAGCAGCTGGTAGAGTTGATACCTAATAGCCCTGTCCCACGGTACGAGTTCATTCCAAGAGTTCTCCCGAGTTTGCCCTGATTCGAACTCGGAGATTTACGGTAATGCCCGCTCGTCGGTACTCGTGGACATTTTTCAACGTGTTGAAAAACCTTCACCAGTCTTCCCGTGCTTACCTGCCGTTAGCGGGTCTTCCCGAGTACCCGCCGTTAGCGTTACGAGCCGCTAAGAGACGTCCCCGAGCTCCGACGTACCCGCTACGTTCATTCTCCGTGCTTACCGCGAGTTTGATTTTTTTTAAACTGGGGAGAGCTCTTGGAATTAACTCGTACTGTGGGACAGGGCTTTTACAGCGCCAGAGACCCGGGGTTCCATCCGCTGTCTGTACGGGTTCTGTGCGTTCTCCCCGTGACCTGCGTGGGTTTTCTCCGGGTGCTCCGGTATTCCTTCTCTCCCGAGATGCCGCCTGTCCCGCTGAGTTACTCCAGCATTTTGTGTCTATCTTCGGTTTAAACCAGCATCTGCAGTTCCTTCCTGCACATTATACAAACCATGGTGTTGGTCAAGGCTGCCAGCACAGGACCATTCTCTATTATTATTTAAAATTGCTTCAAGGAGCTGAAAGCTAAAGAACTAAAGAACTAGCATGTGTCGGAAGGAACTGCAGACGCTGGTTTACACCAAAGATGGACACAAAATGCTGGAGTAACTCAGCGGGACAGGCAGCGTCTCCGGGCAGAAGGAATGGGTGGCGTTTCGGGTCGAAACACTTCAGACTGAGAGTAGGGAGAGGGGGAGGGTAAGGTGTGAAAACGAGACATCAAAGGGGACAAAGTTCAAGGAAACTGGATTGTTAGATCATTGTTAGCTGGGCAAAGGTGTCAACGAAGCGTACAAAGATAAAATGTAATCGGGAGGACAGTTGGACTGGTCGGAAAATAGACAATAGGTGCAGGAGTAGGCCATTCGGCCCTTCGAGCCAGCACCGCCATTCAATGTGATCATGGCTGATCATCCCCAATCAGTACCCCGTTCCTGCCTTCTCCCCATATCCCCCGACTGCTATTTTTAAGAGCCCTATCTAGCTCTCTCTTGAAAGCATCCAGAGAACCTGCCTCCACCGCCCTCTGAGGCAGAGAATTCCACAGACTCACAACTCTCTGTGAGAAAAAGTGTTTCCTCATCTCCGTTCTAAATGGCTTATTCCTTATTCTTAAACTGTGGCCCCTGGTTCTGGACTCCCCCCAACATCGGGAACAAGTTTCCTGCCTCTATCGTGTCCAAGCCCTTAACATTCTTATGTTTCAATGAGATACCCTCTCATCCTTCTAAACTCCAGAGTGTACAAGCCCAGCTGCTCCATTCTCTCAGCATTTGACAGTCCCGCCATCCCGGGAATTAACCTTGTAAACCTACGCTGCACTCCCACAATAGCAAGGATGGGCTGGGGAAGGGATGGAGAGAGAGGGAAAGCAAGCAAGGGTTACTTGAAGTCAGAGAAGTCAATATTCAGTTTGAGTTTAGTTTATAGTCACGCGTACCGAGGTACAGTGAAAAGCTTTTGTTGCGGGCTAACCAGCCAGCGGGAAGACAATACATGATTACAATCGAGCCGTTTACAGTATAGAGATACATGATAAGGGAATAGGAATACTGTATTGTCACAAGTGAGGAGGCACAGCGGGATTCTTTGCCGCGTACTCAATGTATACAAATAGAAGCCACCCGCTGCGGACAAAGTTACAAAGCACGCCGGCTCCTCTTTTTGTCCCGTTCCCCTCCCAAAAGTTCCCCCACGTCGGGTCCTCCATTGTTCCTCCCCCCCACCCCACCCCGCACACACGGGGGTCGACCGCGGTTCGATCCGCGAGGCATCGCTTCTGCCGCCGCCACCGTGAGTCTTCACCACCACCAAGGCCCCATCGTCGCGAGGCCTCACCGCTGATTCCCCAACTCTGGGCAAGAGACTCTACCCGATCTATTCCTCTCATGATTTTGTACACCTCTCTATAAGATCACCCCTCATCCTCCTGTGCACCATGGAATAGAGACCAAGCCTGCTCAACCTCTCCCCGTAGCTCACACCCTCTAGTCCTGGCAACATCTTCGTAAATCTTCTCTGAACCCTTTCAAGCTTGACAATATCTTTCCTGCAACATGGCGCCCAGAACTGAACACAATATTCTAAATGCTGTCTCACCAACGTCTTGTACAACTGTAACATGACCTCCCAACTTCTATACTCAATACTCTGACTGACGGAGGCCAAAGTGCCAAAAGCCTTTTTGACCACCTTATCCACCTGCGACTCGACCTTCATGGAACCATGCACCTGTACTCCTAGATCCCTCTGCTCTACAACGCTACCCAGAGGCCTGTCTACCATTCACTGTGTAGGTCCTGCCCTTGCTTGACATCCCAAAATGGAACACCTCACAAGGTCAATGAGGTCAACTGCTGTGTCTTGATGGGTGGGGGGGGGGGGGGGGGGAACTTTTCGCCCGAGGTGCCGTCAACCTTATCGACACAGCAAGGCTGGCTGCACCGGTTATGAACAGCTCTGTGTTAGGGAGACCGACGCCTCCAGCATTAGTTTTGTACATGGTGTCCTTTTTAATCTGCAGGACAGGAGCAGTCACCCTTGAAGAACTAGCTAGTTGGCAAGAACACAGAATGCCGGAGTTACTCAGCGGGCCAGACTGCATCTCTGGAGAACATGGATGTGTGGTGTTTCGGGTCGAGAACCTTCCACTCTTAACGTGAAACGTCACCCATCCACGTTCAAGGGCGGTCACGGTGGCGCAACGGTACAGTTGCTGCCTTGCAGCAAAAAAAATAACCAACATGGATAGGACAGGGTTGGAGGGTTATGGACCAAGCGCAGGCAGGTGGGACTAGTGTAGCTGGGACATGTTGGCCGGTGTGGGCGAGTTGGGCCGAAGGGCCTGTTTCCACTCTATGCCTCGCATAATTTCACATTTTGGTTAGTTTAGAGATACAGCGCGGAAACAGGCGCTTTGGTCCACCGCGTCCAGGCCGACCAGCGATCACCGCACGATAGCGCTATTCTTAGCAAAGGGGACAGTTTACAATCTTTACCAAAGCCAAAGCTACGGTGGCGCAGCGGTAGAGTTGCTGCCTTGCGGCGAATGCAGCGCCGGAGACACGGGTCCGATCCCGACTACGGGCGCTGTCTGTAAGGATTTTGTATGTTCTCCCCGTGACCTGCGTGGGCTTTCTCCCAGATCTTCGGTTTCCTCCCACACTCCAAAGACGTGCAGGTTTGTAGGTTAATTGGCTTGGTGTAAATGTATAAATTGTCCAACTTCCAGTAAAGTCCCCGGTGGACTCTACGGAAGTGATGACCACCAGGCACAAGGTGTCCATGTTCTCCAGAGACGCGTGACCCGCTGAGTTACTCCAGCATTGTGTGCTCCGCGCAAGATTCGGGCATCTGCAGTTCCTTGTGTCTCGACTAATTGGCAATCCTCGAGGTAGGGGAGATTCCGATCATCAAAGTGAGAGACACTGTGTACTAACCGTCGCGTTAGGGACAAACCGTGAGGGGGACAAAGTTTAAAGGAGATGTGCGGGGCCAGTTTTTTTTACACACATAGGGAGGGGGGGTTACGTGGAACACCCTGCCGGGGGTGTAGTGGAGGCAGATACGGCAGTGGCATTTCATAGTCATACGATCACAAGTGATAGGAGTAGAATTAGGCCATTCGGCCCATCAAATCTAATCCGCCATTCGATCATAGCTGAGCCACAGAGTTCAAGATCCACGAGAGTTTTATTGTCATGTGTCCGTGATAGGACAACTTGCTTTGCTTCAGCACAACAGAACATAGTAGGCATTGACTACAAAACAGATCAGTGTGTCCATATACCATTATATAAATATATACACATATGAATCAATAAACTGATAAAAGTGCAAATAACAGATATACAAAGTGATATACAGCATGGGGAAAAGGCCCTTCGGCCCAACTTGCCCATGCCGACCAACATGTCCCATCTACACTAGTCCCACCTGCCTGCGTTTGGCCCACATCCCTCCAAACCTGTCCTATCCATATTCTAGTCTAAATGTTTCTTAAATTTGTGAGGGTTTTAGACAGGTTATGGAGGGATATGGATCACCTACAGGCTCTGATTAATTTAACTTCCGTGGTTTGTATCTTCTCTGTGTAATATTTTAGGTAGGCAGGTGGATATGCAGGGAATGGAGGGATATGGATCACAGACAGAGGAGGTCGGCACGGACATTGTGGGCCGAAGGGCCTGTTCCGGTGCTGTTCTGTGTTCTACCTGACTCCTCCTTGAGAGCCGGCCTCCCTAACGTGGTAGAACTGTTCAGTTTCAGTTTAGTTTATTGTCACGTGTACCGAGGTACAGTGGGAAAGCTTTTGTTGCGTGCTAACCAGCCAGCGGAAAGACAATACATGGTTGCAATCCAGCCGTCTACAGTGTACGGATACGTGATAAGGGAATAACGTTCAGTGCAAGGTAAAGCCAGCAAAGTCCGATCAAGGATAGTCCGAAGGTCCCTGATGCGGTGGATAGTAGTTCAGTGCTGCTCCCTGGTTGTGGTAGGATGGTTCAGTTGCGATAGACAATAGGTGCAGGAGTAGGCTATTCGGCCCTTCGAGCCTGCACTGCCATTCAATATGATCATGGTATAGTCCAAGGGTCACCAATGAGGTAGATGGTAGTTCAGCACCACTCTCTGGATGTGATAGGATGGTTCAGATGCCTGATAACAGCTGGGAAGAAACTGTCCCTGAATCTGGAGGTGTGCGTTTTCACACTTCTGTACCTTTTGCCCGATGGGAGAGGGGAGAAGAGGGAATGGCCAGGGTGTGACTTTTTCTTATCTGCTGTAGCTAGCTGTGCGTTGCATTGGTGCAGCGAGTTGCCTCCATTGACATTGGCTGCATTGGTGTGGCCACATTTTTGACCATTGATTCTAATCGATTCATGGGTGGCACAACTGGTAGAGTTGCTGCCTCACAGCACCAGAGACCCGGGTTCCATCCTGACCATGGGTGCTGTCTGTTTGGAGTTTGCACGTTCTCCCAGCGACCGGCTTCCTTGTAGGTTAATTGGCCCTCTGTAAAGTGCCCCTGATGCGTAGGGAGTGGATGAGAAAGTAAGTGGGAAAGCTTACAACTAGTGTGAGCGGGTGATCAATGGCCGGCATGGACTTGGTGGGCCGAAGGGCCTGGTTTTCAAGCTCTATCTCAGAACACTAAATGAAGTAATGAAATAATAGCTGCTGCTATTATTTGTGAACAAGATATTGTTTGTGTTTTCTCTCAACTAAGACCCAAGACCAGAGTTCTGGTGACAGGTTTATTATATTACTGCCGCATCTACTCACAGACTGACTGTTTTTCCGTCTTTTTTTAAATTTTTAGTGTGTGTTAAGTTTGTGTAAATGTTCTCCGGTTTGTTTTATGTCGGGGTCAGGGGAAACTTTTCTTCAGTTTCTTACCTTGCCGGAGAAGCGATTTAATTTCCGGATCGCATTCCCCGGTCGCTCTGCGGCCTACCATCGATGGAGCTGGAGTCCTCCTCGGCCTGACCTTAGGGCCCCTCACGGGGCGTGGACTTGCATCGTAGTCCCTGCATGGACTTAGAATCGCATGTAGATAGGGTGGTAAAGAAAGCTTTTGGTGTGCTGGCCTTTATAAATCGGAGCATTGAATATAAGAGTAGGGAAGTAATGTTAAAATTGTACAAGGCATTGGTGAGACCAATTCTGGAGTATGGTGTACAATTTTGGTCTCCTAATTATAGGAAGGATGTCAACAAAATAGAGAGAGTACAGAGGAGATTTACTAGAATGTTGCCTGGGTTCCAGCAACTAAGTTACAGAGAAAGGTTGAACAAGTTAGGTCTTTATTCTTTGGAGCGCAGAAGGTTAAGGGGGAACTTGATTGAGGTCTTTAAAATTATGAAAGGGTTAGACAGAGTTGACGTGGATAAGCTTTTCCCATTGAGGGTAGGGAAGATTCAAACAAGAGGGCATGACATGAGAATTAAGGGACAGATGTTTAGGGGTAACATGAGGGGGAACTTCTTTACTCAGAGAGTGGTGGCTGTGTGGAATGATCTTCCTGCAGAAGTGGTGGAGGCAGGATCGATTTTAACGTTTAAAAGTAAAGTGGATAGGTATATGGACGGGAAGGGAATGGAGGGGTATGGTCTGAATGCAGGTAAATGGGACTAGGGGAAAATAAATGATCGGCACGGACTGGAAGGGCCGAGAGGGCCTGTTTCCGTGCTGTAATTGTTATATGGTTATATGGTAGTTGATCCCTTGCCTGGGATCACTCCAACGGACTTTACATCGGGGGCTCGGAGTCTCGGGAGAGGCCGTGGATGTTGGGAGCTCCAACGTCGTGGAACGTTCGGGCAGCCCCGGCGCGGGGTTCGATCGTCCGGCGTGGGGGATCTGACATCCCACGAGGAGCTGATCGCCTCGACGCGGAGAGCACGCCGCCGGCCACGGGAGTCAAGATCATCCCGTCAACTCTAGGCCCTGGAGAGCAAACGGAAGAGATTCAACTTTTTTTTCGCCTTCCATCACAGTGGGGAATGTGGCGGAGTCACTGTGGTGGATGTTTATGTTAAAATGTGTTTTGTGTGTTCTGTCGCTTTTTATTTGTATGGCTGTACGGCAAATGAAATTCTTCGTATGTTGCAAAACATACTTGGCTAATAAAGTATTATTGTTATTGTGTGATTGTGTTGTGATGAGCTTGGTTATCCAATCAAATCAGTTAATACTATAGATAATTATAAGCAATGGACACTAGGTGCAGGAGTAGGCCATTCGGCCCTTCGAGCCAGCACCGCCATTCAATGTGATCATGGCTGATCATCCCCAATTAGTACCCCGTTCCTGCCTTCTCCCCATATCCCCCGACTCCTCTATCGAGCCAAACTCGAGTACAATAGATGGAGACAAGAGTGCAGAATATGGTTCTCAGCATTGTAGTGGTGCAGCGGCAGAGTTGCTGCCTCACAGCGCCAGAGACCTGGGTTCGATCCCGACTACGGGTGCTGCCCGTACGGAGTTTGCACGTTCTCCCCGTGACTGCGTGGGTTTTCCCTGGGCTCTCCGGTTTCCTCCCACACTCCAAAGACGTGAGGTTCGTAATCCAATACAGATGCTCCCCAATTTACGATGCTTCGACTTGCGATATCTCAATAGACAATAGGTGCAGGAGTAGGCCATTTGGCCCTTCGAGCCAGCACCGCCACTTAATGTGATCGTGGCTGATCTCAACTTTGTGTTGGTGCATACGCTCGGAAACGGCAGCGAGCAGCACGTCACTTTCGGTCACGTGATCGCATTATATTAAATGCGTTTTCTAATTCCAATATTTTCGGTTTACGATGGGTTTATAGGAACGTAACCCCATCGTAGGTCGAGGAGCCGCTGGGATAGGCTTGGTAAAATTGTATGTTGTTCCCCAGTGTGTGTGTGTGTGTGTGTGTGTGTGTGTGTGTTAGCGTTTGTGTGCGGGCCGATCGCTGGTCGGTGTGGGACGGGGTGGCTGAAGGGCCTGTATCTGCGCTGTATCTTTAAATTAAACTAATTTGTAGCGCATCAGTTCTGGAGGCAAAACAAGGCGAAGAATATACGCAAACACATACCTGAAGGTTGTTTTCTGTTGTGGTATTAAATCAGCTTCTGCACATTGCAGATAGGATTAAGTCCAAACTGTTGAGCATAATGTTGTGGCCTCCCGCCTTTATTGGGCATCTCGGTCCAGTTGAATGTGCTTTGAAGAACATCGGTGGAGGCAGACATGAAGATTGGATGTGTTCTCCTTTGGAAAATCTTTTCCAAGCTGCTCGATAGTCAAAAATCCATAGAAACACAGACAATAGGTGCAGGAGTAGGCCAATCGGCCCTTCGAGCCGCCACCGCCATTCAATATGATCATGGCTGATCATCCAAAATCAGTACCCCGTTCCTGCCTTCTCACAATATCCCTTGATTCCGTTAGCCCTAAGAGCCAAATCTAACTCTCTCTTGAAAGCATCCAGTGAATTGGCCTCCACTGCCTTGTTTGACAGAGAATTCCACAGATTCACAACTCTCTGGGTCAAAAAGGCTGTCCTCATCTCAGTCCGAGATGGCCTACCCCTTATTCTCGAAATGAGTCCCCTGGTTCTAGACTCCCCTCAACATTGGGAACATTTTTCCTGCATCTAGCCTGGCCAATCCCTTAAGCCAGAGTGTTTTTATTGTCGTATTTAGTTTTAGTTTGGAGATATTACGTGGAAACACGCCCTGTGGCCTACCGAATCCACGCCGACCATCCATATCCTGCCCACTAGTTCTATCCCTCACACGAGAGACAATTTACGGAGGCCATTTTGAGGCCTGTTTGGGGCCAGGTTTAGGACTGTAAGATTTGGTGAGGATGCTTCCACCAGTGGGAGAGTCTAGAACTAGAGGTCTCAGCCTCAGAATTGAAGGACGTTCTTTTTGGAAGGAGATGAGGAGACATTTCTTTAGTCAGAGGATGGCGAACCTGTGGAATTCTTTGACGCAGAAGGCTGTGGAGGCCAAGTCAGTGGATATATTTAAGGCGGTGATAGATAGATTCCTGATTAGCACGGGTGTTATGGGGAGAATGGGGTTAGATAGATCAGCCGTGTTTAAGAAAGAACTGCAGAAGCTGGAAAAATCGAAGGTGGACAAAAAAGCTGGAGAAACTCAGCGGCTGAGGCAGCATCTATGGAGCGAAGGAATAGGCGACGTTTCGGGTCGAGACCCTTCTTCAGTCTGAAGAAACGTCACCTATTTCCTTCACTCCACAGATGCTGCCTCACCCGCTGAGTTTCCCCAGCTTTTCTGTCCACCTTCGATAGATCAGCCATGATTGAATGGCGGAGTTGACTTGATGGGCCGAATGGCCTAATTCTGCTCCTGCCCCTTATGACCTAATTTGCAGAATATTTATAACTCTGCGATTCCATTGCACATTTCCAGCATCTGCAGTATTTTCATTTTTTTCCCACAAACACATTGGTCTTCATCTCTTAATGAGTAAATGATTAAAAAAAATGACTTTGCAATTAACCCTGATGTTATACATTTCCTCTGCAAAATCACAATATATAATTACCCTATATTTAATTTCCGTTCGTTCTACCGGAAGGCATCTTAATGCATTGAGTCGAACTGTGGGGACGGAATGCTTTCTGAATCTCGTGCTCTATAAAAAAATTCCAGCTCCCAAGGGGGACGCTTTGCAGAAGATTTTCTCCATCAAAACAATTACCGGCACCTACATTGTGCATTTGTGCCAACTATATAAATGCTTGCGCTTTTCAGAAACACTTACATTTTTTTTTTTTCCTTTAGCAAATCCCTCGATGTTATTTTTCATGCCGACAATATATTCAATCTTCAAAAATGTAATGAGACGTTAGCTCTACCGCTGCGCCACTGTGCCGCCCAAATCCTACAAATTAAATTCCCCAATCTGAACTCTCACCGGAACTAAAGTCATACGTGACAGGAGCAGAATTAGGCCATTCGGCCCATCAAGTCTACTCCGCCGTTCGATCTTGGCTGATCTATCTCTCCCTGCTAACCCCGTTCCCCTGCCTTCTCCCCATAACCTCCGACACCCATATAACAAACCGTATAACAATTACAGCACGGAAACAGGCCTTCTCGGCCCTTCCAGTCAGTGTCGATCACGAATCTTTCTAATCTCTGCCTTAAAAATATCCACTGACTTGGCCTCCACCGCCTTCTGCGGCAAAGAATCCCACAGATTCACCACCCTCCGACTGGGAGAGAAGGTGTGGGCGATGTCTCGGTTCGAGACCCGAGTTCCCGGTGTTGAATGCCCTGGTTCTTTATGTGAAGCAGCTTCCACATGTTTGTCTGGGATAGACCAGTGAGGCCGACACTAGTGTTTCGCAAGTTGTTTCATTAACAAAATTGCCTAATTGAAACTCTATGTAAAATTATGCATGAATACTATGAACTCATTTGTGGAATACAGGGGTGGTGCGCAGCAAATGTATAAACAAGTATTTTAATGCCGTTCCATTTCGCCACTCTGCAAACAGGGAGTTTGTGCGAACACAAACATCTTGTACTCTGATGGCTGAAGTTAAGCATTGCAACGTTATAATGTGTCCCATGATTTATTATTGGCAAGGATGGTTGATTATAAAACCAATCTGTTCAAATTCCCTTTCTCTATTTTCTCTCTCTACCAGACTGATTCCTGGGATGGCAGGACTTTCATATGAGGAAAGATTGAATAGACTCGGCTTGTACTCGCTGGAATTTAGAAGATTGAGGGGGGATCTTATAGAAACTTACACAATTCTTAAGGGGTTGGACAAGCTAGATGCTGGAAGATTGTTCCCGATGTTGGGGGAGTCCAGAACAAGGGGTCACAGTCTAAGGATAAGGGGGAATTCCTTTAGGACCGAGATGAGGAAAACATTCTTTACACAGAGAGTGGTGAGTCTCTGGAATTCTCTGCCACAGAAGGCAGTTGAGGCCAGTTCATTGGCTATATTTAAGAGGGCGTTAGATGTGGCACTTGTGGCTAAAGGGATCAGGGGGTATGGAGAGAAGGCAGGTACGGGATACTGAGTTGGATGATCAGCCATGATCACATTGAATGGCGGTGCAGGCTCGAAGGGCCGAATGGCCTACTCCTGCACCTATTTTTCTATGTCTTCTATGTCTATGTTCTCCCCATCTCCCCCACCTCTCTCTCTCCTCTCCCCTCCCCCTCCCCTCCTCTCTCTCCCCTCCCCTCCTCTCTCTCCCCTCCCCTCCTCTCTCCCCTCCCCTCCTCTCTCCCCTCCCCTCCTCTCTCTCCCCTCCCCTCCTCTCTCTCCCCTCCCCTCCTCTCTCCCCTCCCCTCCTCTCTCCCCTCCCCTCCTCTCTCTCCCCTCCCCTCCTCTCTCTCCCCTCCCCACCTCTCTCCCCCCTCGCCCTCAGCCTCCCCTCCCCCCTTCTCTCTCCCCCTCCTTTCTCTCCCCCTCCTTTCTCTCCCCCTCTCTCTCCCCCTCTCTCTCCCCCTCCCTCTCCCCCCCCTCCTCTCCCCCCTTCTCTCCCCCCTCTCTCTCCCCCTCTCTCTCCCCCTCTCTCCCCCCTCTCTCCCCCCTTCTCTCTCTCCCCCCCTCTCTCTCTCCCTCTCTCCCCCTCTCCCCCTCTCCCCCTCTCCCCCTCTCCCCCTCTCCCCCTCTCCCCCTCTCCTCCTCTCCCCCTCCTCTCCCCCCTCCTCTCCCCCTCTCCTCCTCTCCCCCCTCCTCTCCCCCCTCCTCTCCCCCCTCCTCTCCCCCCTCCTCTCCCCCCCTCCTCTCCCCCCCTCCTCTCCCCCCCTCCTCTCCCCCCCTCCTCTCCCCCCCTCCTCTCCCCCCCTCCTCTCCCCCCCTCCTCTCCCCCCCTCCTCTCCCCCCCTCCTCTCCCCCCCTCCTCTCCCCCCCCTCCTCTCCCTCCCTTCTTTCTCTCTCCCCCCTCCCCCCCTCCTCTCCCCCTCTCCCTCGCTCTCCCTCTCTCCCCCCTCCCCTCATCTAGATTACCACATTGCTCGATGAGATTGAGCAATCTCCCCCCAAAATATATAAATGTAATAACAATATCTTTTATTGTCATTGCACAGAGGTACAGCGAGATTTGGTACGCAGCTTCCATCCGATGTCATAACTTAATCAACTAAAAATATAGACACCTAGAGAAGCAAGATTTAAAAATTGCGAGCTTTAAAAATATTGCGCCTGCAATATTGTGAATGAAATGTCTGCCTTGAACTGGTGGGGTTTGGGCAGATCGAGCACTGTGCCTTGTTCCTGCAGTAAATCAGTCTGCAGTGCTGCGCATTCGCTGCAGTGGAGCAGCCAGAGTGAGAGGCAAGATGTCCCCCTCTGTATGAGTCGGACACGGGCCGGACCTGCGTCCGTGGTGTGAGCAGGCTTTCAGGGACGAGCCATCGATCGTGCAATCTTCGGCCCAACTTGCCCACACTGTCCAACGTGTCCCACCTGCCCGTGAATGAGGCTGGTGACGTTTCGGGTCGAGACCCTTCTTCAGACTGAAGAAACGTCACCTATTTCCTTCGCTCCATAGAAGCTGCCTCACCCGCTGAGTTTCTCTAGCAGTTTTGTCTACCTCCAGATTCAGAGACAGTTTCTTCCCGGCTGTTATCAGGCAACTGAATCTACCGCAGTCCTGACCTGCCATCCACATTATTGGAGACCTTCCGACACTATTTTATTGGACTTGATCTTACACCAACACATGCGTCACGCACAGACATGTTCATACGTTCTTGGAGCAGAATTAGGCCATTCAGCCCATCAAGTCTACTCCACCATTCAATCATGGCTGATCTATCTCTCCCTCCTAACCCCATTCTCCTGCCTTCTCCCCATAACCCCTGACACCCGTACTCATCAAGAGTCAGTCAATCTAAGTTTAGTTTAGATACAGCGGGGAAACAGGCCCTTCGGCCCACCGAGTCCGTGCTGACCAGCGATCCCCGCACATTAACACTAGCCTACACACACACACACACAAGGGACATTTTACACTTGTACCAAGCCAATTAACCTGCAAACTTGCCTGTCTGTAGAGTGTGGGAGGAGACCGAAGATCTCGGAGAAAAGACTCGCAGGTCACGGGGAGAACGTGCAAACTCCGTACAGACAGCACCCGTAGTCAGGATTGAACCCGGGTCTCTGGAGCTGTGAGGCAGCAACTCCACCGCTGCGCCACCGTGCCGCCCGACTCTCCGCATTAAAAATAACCACTGGCTTGGCCTCCACAGCCGCCTGTGGCAATGAATTCCACAGATTCACCACCCTCTGACGAAATAAAATTCTCCTCATCTTCTTCCTGAAAGGGTGGTCACGGTGGCGCAGCGGTAGAATGCAGCGCCGGAGACCCGGGTTCGATCCTGACTACGGGTGCCCCTCTCTACCCCCTCCTCTCCCTCAATCCCCCTCCCCACTCTCCCCGCTGACCTCCCCAGTGACCCCATCGTCGCGAGGCCTCGCCACGGCGGGTGAAGCCCGGGTCGGGAAAAGCGCAGCGTTAATTTGCCGTCACTGGACGCCCACTCCCCCTTTTGTGACGTCACTCAAAGCGGGTCGAGGCACGTTTGCCGTCTTAAAAACTTGGTTTTAGCTATTTTTAAAAGGCTATAACTTGTGACATATAGCATGAAATGTGAGGTGAGGCAGTTTATTTTGTCAACGGGGTTAATGTGAGTAATAATCTGTAATAATATCTGTGCTAGCGCATAGCGTCTTGAGGAAGATGCAATGAATACAGACAGACACACACAAGATCAGACTTTTATACGTATAGAGATTATGGTATCTACTGTCTTTGACTACCTTCTAGATCTACTAGACATGATTACATCTGGCTGTCCACAGTGTACAAATGCAGGGTAAGCGAATAATGTTTAGTGCACGATAAAGTCCAGCTAAGTGTTTTCGGCTGTTGCAAGGCAACTGAATCATCCCACCACAACTCGAGAGCAGTCCTGCACTACTGTCTACCTCACTGGTCACCTTTGGACTTTGCTGGCTTTACCCTGCACTAAACGTTATTCCCATATCATGTATCTATTCACTGTAAATGTCTCGATTGTAATCATGTGTTGTCTTTCCGCTTTTCACTGTACCTCGGTATCCGTGACAATAAACTAAACTGAACCGCTTTATACTCTCTAGAATTTAGAAGATTGAGGGGGGATCTACAAAGGTATTTTATTGGTCACATACACCAATTGGTGTAGTGAAATGCTTCTTGCCAATGCAGCACACAAAAAAGAATACAGACAACAATAATAGAGAGATTTAAACACAAAAAACATCCCCCCCCCCCCCCCACAATGGTTCCCATTATGAGAGAAGGCACAATGTCCAGTCCCCATCCCATGTCCACCCATAGTCAGGCCTATTGAGGCCTCCATAGTCGCCTTCACGGAGGCGCGATGTTCCAGGACGTTCTGCCGGGTGATGGTGCTCCGGCGTCGGGAGAATCCTCTCAGCGGCTTGGGACACCCGGAACGGCCACTTCCTTACCGGAGACCACGGCTTCCAGAGCCGACAAGGCCACTCTGAATGGAGCTCCACCGCTAGGCTCCCGATGTTGAAGTTCAGCGCCGCTGGCCGCTCCACAGACCCGCGGCTCCGCGATGTTTTTTTTCTCGGCGGTCTCAGCTCACTGGAGTTCCAGCGCGGCGATCCAGGCAAAGTATCGCCCGCTCCGTCCCGCGATGGCGCTCCAGCGCCCTGCCGCTGCCGAGGTTCTGGGCGGCCCCCCCCAGGAAACGCCGCTCCAGGCCCGCTGGTAGGCCGCGAGGACGGGTCAAAGATGCAGCCCGGAGAAAAGCTGCCTCTCCGACCAGGTAGGGACCAGGAAAATTAGTTTCCCCCTCCCCCCCCCTCACCCCCCACATAAAAAAGAATAGACTCCAAACAAAATACTTTAACACACTAAAAATAAAAAAAAGAGTTAAACACAGACAACTGCAGGCTGGGCAGCCATACCACACAGGACGGCGCCCCCTAATAGAAACGTACTAAATTCTTAAGGGGTTGGACAGGCTAGATGCAGGAAGATTGTTCCCGATGTTGGGGAGGTCCAGGACAAGGGGTCACAGTTTAAGGATAAGGGGGAAATCCTTTAGGACCGAGATGAGAAAAACATTTTTCACACAGAGAGTGGTGAGTCTCTGGAACTCTCTGCCACAGAGGGTAGTTGAGGCCAGTTCATTGGCTATATTTAAGAGGGAGTTAGATGTGGCCCTTGTGGCTAAGGGGATCAGAGGGTATGGAGAGAAGGCAGGAACGGGATACTGAGTTGGATGATCAGCCATGATCATATTGAATGGCGGTGCAGGCTCGAAGGGCCGAATGGCCTACTCCTGCACCTCATTTTTATGTTTCTATGAACTAAAGGCCTCCACAGACGTCTGTGGCATTGAATTACACAGATTCACCACCCTTTGACTAAAGATGTTTCTCCTTATCTCCGTCCTAAAAGGGAGGTCACGGTGGCGCAGCGGTAGAGTTGCTGCCTTGCAGCGAATGCAGCTCCTGTCCCACTTGGGCGCCATTTGCACGTCACGCAGATGGCGCGCAAAGATTTTAAACATCCCAAAATCCAGGGGGCGCCACGTGTGATCGCTCGTCACTGCCTACATCACCATGCGCTCATCCCGAGTGCGTCGTGACGCGTAAATGACGTTGCGCAATTGACACCCAAGTGGGACAGGCCCTGGATTGTGTTTGTGTGTAATATTGTCTGATCTGCGTGAATAACCAAGCATTTCACAGTAGAGTCTGAAGAAGGGTCTCGACCCGAAACGTCGCCCATTCCTTCCCTCCAGAGATGCTGCCTCGCCCGCTGAGTTACTCCAGCATTTTGTGTCCACCTTCGATTTTCCAGCATCTGCAGTTCTTTCTTAAACTAAATAAGCGGTTTGTGTAGCAGCTGAGAGAATGGAGCGGCTGGGCTTGTACACTCTGGAGTTTAGAAGGATGAGAGGGGATCTCATTGAAACATATAAGATTGTTAAGGGTTTGGACACGCTAGAGGCAGGAAATGTGTTCCCGATGTTGGGGGAGCCCAGAACCAGGGGCCACAGTTTAAGAATAAGGAGTAAGCCATTTGGAACGGAGACGAGGAAACACTTTTCCACCCAGAGAATTGTGAGTCTGTGGAATTCTCTGCCTCGGAGGGGCGGTGGAGGCCGGTTCTCTGGATACTTTCAAGAGAGAGCTAGATAGGGCTCTTAAAAATAGCGGAGTCAGGGGATATGGGGAGAAGGCAGGAACGGGGTTACTGATTGTGGATGATCAGCCATGTATTAGATTACAAACCTCACATCTTTGGAGTGTGGGAGGAAACCGGAGAACCCAGGGAAAACCCACGCAGTCACGGGGAGAACGTGCAAACTCCGTACGGGCAGCACCCATAGTCGGGATCGAACCCAGGTCTCTGGCGCTGTGAGGCAGTAACTCTGCCGCTGCACCACTACAATGCTGAGAACCATATTCTGCACTCTTGTCTCCATCTATTGTACTCGAGTTTGTCTCGATAGCGGAGTCGGGGGATATGGGGAGAAGGCAGGAACGGGGTACTGATTGGGGATGATCAGCAATGATCACATTGAATGGTGGTGCTGCCTCGAAGGGCCAAATGGCCTCCTCCTGCACCTATTGTCTATTGTCTATTGTGTAGGAAGGAACTGCAGGTGCTGGTTTAAACTGTAGACACAAAATGCTGGAGGAACTGAACGGGTCAGACGGCATCCCCAGAGATAAGGAACGGGTGACGTTTCGGGTCGAGGCCCTTCTTCAAGAAGGTCGCGAGCCGAGACTTTCAAAAGCAGCAGTGTTATTAGTGGAGGTGAATAGGGTTGGGCGTAGACATCGGCAGGGTTGGGTCCACCGTATTGTTATGGTGACGGACGGCACTGAATGGCAGCGAGTGACAAAGTCACACTTGACTGGTGGCATCCAAGGCCGAGCTGTCTGCAACACCATCGGCTTGGACACTTGCGCAAGTAGTGCAATTACTTTCACACAAAGGGTGGTGACTCACACATGTGGAGGGTGTACGGAACAAGCTGCCGGAGGAGGTAGTTGAGGCCGGGACTATTGCACCGTTTAAGAAACAGCTAGACAGTGATGTGGATAGGACTGGTTTAGAGGGACGTGCGTCAAACGCAGGCAGGTGGGACTAGTGCAGATGGGGCATGTTGGTCAACGTGGGCAAGTTGGGCCGAAGGGTCTTTTTCCATGTCTCTCTCTGTCTGTCTCTCTCTGTGTCTGTCTCTCTCTCTGTCTGTCTCTCTCTCTGTCTGTCTCTCTCTCTGTCTCTCTCTCTGTCTCTCTCTCTGTCTCTCTCTCTGTCTCTCTCTCTGTCTCTCTCTCTGTCTCTCTCTCTGCCTCTCTCTCTGCCTCTCTCTCTGCCTCTCTCTCTGCCTCTCTCTCTGCCTCTCTCTCTGCCTCTCTCTCTGCCTCTCTCTCTGCCTCTCTTTCTCTGTCTCGCTCTCTCTCTGTCTCGCTCTCTCTGTCTCGCTCTCTCTGTCTCGCTCTCTCTGTCTCGCTCTCTCTGTCTCGCTCTCTCTGCCTCTCTCTCTGCCTCTCTCTCTGCCTCTCTCTCTGCCTCTCTCTCTGCCTCTCTCTCTGCCTCTCTCTCTGCCTCTCTCTCTGCCTCTCTCTCTGCCTCTCTCTCTGCCTCTCTCTCTGCCTCTCTCTCTGCCTCTCTCTCTGCCTCTCTCTCTGCCTCTCTCTCTGCCTCTCTCTCTGTCTCTCCCTCTGTCTGTCTCTCCCTCTCCCTCCCTGTCTCTCCCTCCCTGTCTCTCCCTCCCTGTCTCTCCCTCCCTGTCTCTCCCTCCCTGTCTCTCCCTCCCTGTCTCTCCCTCCCTGTCTCTCCCTCCCTGTCTCTCCCTCCCTGTCTCTCCCTCCCTGTCTCTCCCTCCCTGTCTCTCCCTCCCTCTGTCCCCCCCTCCCTCTGTCCCCCCCTCCCTCTGCCCCCCCTCCCTCTGTCCCCCCCTCCCTCTGTCCCCCCCTCCCTCTGTCCCCCCCTCCCTCTGTCCCCCCCTCCCTCTGTCCCCCCCTCCCTCTGTCCCCCCCTCCCTCTGTCTCCCCCTCCCTCTGTCTCCCCCTCCCTCTGTCTCCCCCTCCCTCTGCCTCCCCCTCCCTCTGCCTCCCCCTCCCTCTCCCTCCCCCTCCCTCTCCTTCCCCCTCCCTCTCCCTCCCCCTCCCTCTCCTTCCCCCTCCCTCTCCCTCCCCCTCCCTCTCCCTCCCCCTCCCTATCCCTCCCCCTCCCTCTGCCTCCCCCCCTCCCTCTGCCTCCCCCTCCCTCTCCCTCCCCCTCCCTCTCCCTCCCCCTCCCTCCCCCTCCCTCTCCCTCCCCCTCCCTCTCCCTCCCCCTCCCTCCGTCTCCCTGTCTCCGTCTCCCTGTCTCCGTCTCCCTGTCTCACTCACCAGTCTCCGCTCCCTGTAGTCTCCCGCTCCCTGTCTCCCGCTCCCTGTCTCCCGCTCCCTGTCTCCCGCTCCCTGTCTCCCGCTCCCGGTCTCCCGCTCCCGGTCTCCCGCTCCCTGTCTCCCGCTCCCTGTCTCCCGCTCCCTGTCTCCCGCTCCCTGTCTCCCGCTCCCTGTCTCCCGCTCCCTGTCTCCCGCTCCCTGTCTCCCGCTCCCTGTCTCCCGCTCCCTGTCTCCCGCTCCCTGTCTCCCGCTCCCTGTCTCCCGCTCCCTGTCTCCCGCTCCCTGTCTCCCGCTCCCTGTCTCCCGCTCCCTCTCTCCCTCTCCCTCTCTCCCTCTCCCTCCGTCTCCCTCTCCCTCCGTCTCCCTCTCCCTCCGTCTCCCTGTCTCCCGCTCCCTGTCTCCCGCTCCCTGTCTCCCGCTCCCTGTCCTCCCGCTCCCTGTCTCCCGCTCCCTGTCTCCCGCTCCCTGTCTCCCGCTCCCTGTCTCCCGCTCCCTGTCTCCCGCTCCCTGTCTCCCTCTCCCTCCGTCTCCCTCTCCCTCCGTCTCCCTCTCCCTCCGTCTCCCTGTCTCCCGCTCCCTGTCTCCCGCTCCCTGTCTCCCGCTCCCTGTCTCCCGCTCCCTGTCTCCCGCTCCCTGTCTCCCGCTCCCTGTCTCCCGCTCCCTGTCTCCCGCTCCCTGTCTCCCGCTCCCTGTCTCCCGCTCCCTGTCTCCCGCTCCCTGTCTCCCGCTCCCTGTCTCCCGCTCCCTGTCTCCCGCTCCCTGTCTCCCGCTCCCTGTCTCCCGCTCCCTGTCTCCCGCTCCCTGTCTCCCGCTCCCTGTCTCCCGCTCCCTGTCTCCCGCTCCCTGTCTCCCGCTCCCTGTCTCCCGCTCCCTGTCTCCCGCTCCCTGTCTCCCTCTCCCTCCGTCTCCCTCTCCCTCCGTCTCCCTCTCCCTCCGTCTCCCTGTCTCCCGCTCCCTGTCTCCCGCTCCCTGTCTCCCGCTCCCTGTCTCCCGCTCCCTGTCTCCCGCTCCCTGTCTCCCGCTCCCTGTCTCCCGCTCCCTGTCTCCCGCTCCCTGTCTCCCGCTCCCTGTCTCCCGCTCCCTGTCTCCCGCTCCCTGTCTCCCGCTCCCTGTCTCCCTCTCCCTCCGTCTCCCTCTCCCTCCGTCTCCCTCTCCCTCCGTCTCCCTCTCCCGCTCCCTGTCTCCCGCTCCCTGTCTCCCGCTCCCTGTCTCCCGCTCCCTGTCTCCCGCTCCCTGTCTCCCGCTCCCTGTCTCCCGCTCCCTGTCTCCCGCTCCCTGTCTCCCGCTCCCTGTCTCCCGCTCCCTGTCTCCCGCTCCCTGCCTCTCTCTCCCTCTGCCTCTCTCTCCCTCTGCCTCTCTGCCTCTCTGCCTCTCTGTCTCTCTCTGCCTCTCTCTCTCTGCCTCTCTCTGCCTCTCTCTCTCTGCCTCTCTCTGCCTCTCTCTCTCTGCCTCTCTCTCTCTGCCTCTCTCTGCCTCTCTCTCTCTGCCTCTCTCTGTCTCTCTCTGCCCCAGAGATGAAACCTCCAGTCATCTTCCGTCTTTCCCACACTTCTTCAGGCCGCACCACCGTTCCCCGTGTCTAACCGTGAGTCCTCCCTCTTTGTAGAGCATCCTCCCACAATGAGCAGGCAGCAGCCACCTTGCCTGACACATCACTGACCGGCGGATACCTGTGGACACCAGACTGTGGACGTCGGTCTGGAGGATCCGGGCAGCAGGCAGACAGGTTCAATAGCGAGCGGGCGGACGGACGGGTCGACCTGTGCAGGGTCGGGGGGGACGAGCAGAGAGGTGAGGAAAAGCAAGAGGGGAGGGGGTGGGGAGTAGAAGGGTGATGCCTGGTGCATCTACTGCATGGATCTGGGCAGCACAAGCGGCAAGTGTGGCACGGTGGCACAGCGGTAGAGTCGCTGCCTCACAGCGCCAGGGACCCGGGTTCGATCCTGACTAAGGGTGCTGCATGTACGGAGTTTGTATGTTCTCCCCGTGACCCATGTGGGTTTTGTCATAGAAGATCATAGAAACATAGACAACAGGTGCAGGAGTCGGCCATTTTGCCCTTCGAGCCAGCACCGCCATTCAATACGATCATGGCTGATCATCCCCAATCAGTACACCCGTTCCTGCCTTCTCCCCATACCCCTTGATTCCGTTAGCCCAAAGAGCTAAATCTAACTCTCTCTTGAAACCATCCAGTGAATCGGCCTCCACTGCCTTCCGTGACAGAGAATCGCACAGATTCACAACTCTCCGGGTGAAAAAGGTTTTCCTCATCTCAGATCTCCTCATCTTCCCTCCCGCACTCCAAAGACGTACAGGTTTGCAGGTTAATTGGGTTGGCGAAATTGTAAATTGTCCCTAGTGTGTGTGTGTGTAGGATGGTGTTAGCGTGCGGGGAGCGCTGGTCGACACGGACCCGGTGGGCCGAAGGGCCTGTTTCCGCCCTGTATCTCTAAACTCAATTGACTGTGAGACCCTGGGGTGCAGAGCTGCCAATCAGTGCCAGCTTTGGCCAGAGTTCCTCAGGGCGTCAGGGCAGGGAAGTCGATGAGTTCGATCCTGACCTCGGGGGCTGTCTGTGTGGAGTCTGTTCCTTTAATTGAGGGCCCAGTGACCTTGTGGAGTTCAGACAAAATGGCTGTTGGAACTCTGCGGGTCAGGCAGCATCAGTGGAGCGGTGGACAGGTGATGTTTCTGGGCAGGGCCGGAGACTATTTATCTGCTTGCAGATGCGTTTAAATGTGAGTCGGAGGTACTTGGACGTGACCCGACGACAGGCAAATGAATAGGGCAGCACAGCTGGTTAGAGAGACTGCCTCACAGCTCCAGGGTCACCGGTTCAATCCCGACCCTGGGCATTGTCTATCTCTCTCTCTCTCTGCCTGACATTAGTGGTCGGCTTGGACTCGATGGGCCGAAGGGCCTGTTTCCGTGTTGCAACAGACCTCCCATCTACCTCGCTGGAGAACTTCCAAACCGTCGATTCAATTAAGAATAAGGGGTTTAGACCATTTAGGACGGAGATGAGGCAAACCTTTTTCACGCAGAGAGCTGTGAATCTGTGGAATTCTCTGCCTCAGAAGGCGGTGGAGGCCGGTTCTCTGGATGCTTTCAAGAGAGACTTAGAAAGGGCTCTTAAAGATAGCGGAGTCAGGGGATATGGGGAGAAGGCAGGAACGGGGCACTGATTGGGGATGATCAGCCATGGTCACAGTGAATGGCGGTACTGGCTCGAAGGGCCGAATGGCCTACTCCTGCACCTATTGTCTATTGTGACAGGTACATGGATAGGATCTGTGGAATTCTCTGCCTCAGAAGGCGGTGGAGGCCAATTCTCTGGATGCTTTCAAGAGAAACTTAGAAAGAGCTCTTAAAGGTATGGGAGTCAGGGGGATATGGGGGGAAGGCAGGAACGGGGCACTGATTGGGGATGATCAGCCATGGTCACAGTGAATGGCGGTACTGGCTCGAAGGGCCGAATGGCCTCCTCCTGCACCTATTGTCTGTTGCCTTGTACTTTATCGATTGATTCATGCGTTATTGTCATGTGGACTTGGTGCAGTGAGACTCTTTGTTTGCGTACAGCCCGCATGCAAGAGTTGCCACAGGAAGGTGTGGACAAAGTTACAGAAGTAGTCAATATGTCCGTCTTCCTCCTGTCAGAGTGAGGACAACCGCAAATCGGAGGAACTGTACCTTGTATTTCGCTTGGGCAGCGTACACCCCAGCGGTACCATTGTTGATTTCTTCAATCTCAAGTCACTTAAATAGGAATCTGAGGATAATAGGAATCTGGGGAGACGGCACGGACTGGAAGGGCCGAGAGGGCCTGTTTCCGTGCTGTAATTGTTATATGGTTATTTTATAGACAATGGACAATAGGTGCAGGAGGAGGCCATTCGGCCCTTCGAGCCAGCACCGCCATTCAACGTGATCTTGGCTGATCATCCCCAATCAGTACCCCGTTCCTGCCTTCTCCCCATATCCCCTGACCCCGCTATCTTCAAGAGCCCTATCTAGCTCTCTCTTAAAAGCATCCAGAGAACCGGCCTCCACCGCCCTCTGAGGCAGAGAATTCCGCAGACTCACAACTCTCTGTGAGAAAAAGTGTTTCCTCGTCTCCGTTCTAAATGGCTTACCCCTTAAACTGTGGCCCCTGGTTCTGGACTCCCCCAACATCGGGAACATGTTTCCTGCCTCTAGCGTGTTCAGACCCTTAACAATCTTACATGTTTCAATGAGATGCCCTCTCATCCTTCTAAACTCCAGAGTGTACAAGCCTAGCCGCTCCGTTCTCTCAGCATATGACAGTCCCGCCATCCCGGGAATTAAACCTACGCTGCACTCCCTCAATTCACACAGAGGGTGGCGGGTGTATGGGACGAGCTGCCAGAGGAGGTAGTTGTGGCTGGGACTATCCCAACGTTTAAGAAACAGTTGGACAGGTACATGGATAGGACAGGTTTGGAGGGATATGGACCAAACGCAGGCAGGTGGGACTAGTGTAGCTGGGACATGTTGACCGGTGTAGGTGAGTTGGAGCGAAGGGGCTCTATGACTCCTACAATCCTTTTCCCACTCTCTTCTCTCTGCCCCCCCCCCTCCTCCCCCAAACCTAGTTTCCCGACCAGTTCCACTTCTCACATCCTTGTATCCCTCTTGATATCATACCTTCCCCAGCCAACAATGGACCATTGTGGGCTCCACCCTTCCTGAGGGCATCTGCTGCCTGCCCTGTTCTGGCCTTCTCTACCTTGGCGCGAGGTAAAGCCGGCAAAGTCCGGTCAAGGAGTTGGAACTTCAGACAGCCCTTGCTTTCTCCCTCCATCCCCTCCCCCCCCCCCCTTCCCAGTTCTCCCACCAGTCTTACTGTGTCCTCCTACATTCTAGTCTACATCAGTCTGAAGAAGGGTCTCGACCCGAAACGTCGCCCATTCCTTCTCTCCAGAGACGCTGCCTCACCCGCTCAGTAGCTCCAGCATTGTGTTGTCCCAGTCCGGTCGAGGTTAGACCGAGCGACATCGAATGGGTCTGACGGCAGCTCAGCACTGCTCTCCGGTTGTGGTGGAGGAGTCCTGAACTACTATCTACCTCGTTGGTGAACCTCGGGCCGAATGTAATCACGCACTGTCTTGCCGCTGACCGGACAGCGCGCAGCAAACGGCTTTTCGCTGTACCTCGGTACGCGTGACCATAAACTAAACTGAACTGGCCCGAAACGTCACCCACAGGTGCTCCCCGATTTACGATGCTTCCACTTACGATATTTACGACTTTACGATCAGCAACATTCCGGTCACGTCCTTGCCATTATTCAATGCGTTTTGGATATTTCCGGTTTACGATGGCTTTATCGGAACGTATGTCGAGGCGCCGGTGTACCTTGACAATGGACAATAGACAACAGGTGCAGGAGTAGGCCATTCGGCCCTTCGAGCCAGCACCGCCATTCAATGTGATCATGGCTGATCATCCCCAATCAGTACCCCGTTCCTGCCTTCTCCCCATATCCCCTGACTCCGCTATCTTTAAGAGCCCTATCTAGCTCTCTGTTGAAAGCATCCAGAGAACCGATCTCCACTGCCCTCTGAGGCAGAGAATTACGCAGACTCACTACTCTCTGTGAGAAGGGGGTTACACAAAAGGCTGGAGAAACTCAGCGGGTGCAGCAGCATCTAAGGAGCGAAGGAGATAGGCGACGTTTCGGGTCGAGACCCTTCTTCAGACTGAAGAAGGGTCTGGGTCTGAAGAAGGGTCTCGACCCGAAACGTCGCCTATCTCCTTCGCTCCTTAGATGCTGCTGCACCCGCTGAGTTTCTCCAGCCTTTTGTGTAACCCTCGATTCTCCAGCATCTGCAGTTCCTTCTTTAACACTCTCTGTGAGAATTTCATTTCTCCAGAGATGCTGCCTGACCCGCTGAGTTACTCCAGCATTTTGTGCCTATTGTCGGTTTAAACCAGCATCTGCGGTTCCTCCCTACACATGTAGGAGGTTTGGCTGCCCCAACAGTGCGCGTTGAGGTCCTGAAAACTAACTGTGTCAATGCACGTTTCCAAGCACATCAAACAATATCTGAGACAGGCAGCCTGTTTCCGTGCTGTATCTCAAGTTTAAGTTCAAGTTCACATTTATTGCCACATGCACCAGTTGAGGTACAGTGGAATTTGACACACAATCGAACAGAGCGCGATACACAATAGAACACAACATCAACATCCGCCACAGTGGGATCAACATTCTTCACGGTGGTCTAAGGCAATAACGTTCTGCCAGTCCCCCTCCTTTGTTCACCCGTGATTGGGGCCATGAACCCTCCACAGTCGCCGCTACAGACCCGATGTACAGGCCCTCTCGTCGGGATGCTCGAAACTCCGACGTCGGGACGGACGGACACTCCGTGGCTTGGAGATCCCGTCCATCTGTAAACTAAACTTATAAATTGTCATTCACTCTCGCTTGGCTCACTCGCCCACTCGCCCTCCTTCCCTCTCACCCACCCACCCAAACCCAACCCACCCACCCACCCACCCAACCCACTCACCCAAACCCAACCCACCCACTCACCCACTCACTCACCTGCCCACCCACCCACCCAAACCCAACCTACCTACCACCCACTCACCCACTCACCCACCCACCCAAACCCAACCCACCCAAACCCACCCACCCAAACCCACCCACCCAAACCCCACCCACTCACCCACCCAACCCACTCACCCACCCACCCCAACCCAACCCACTCACCCAACCACCAACCTATACACCCACCCACCCAACTAAACCACCCACCCACCCACACACTGAGCTCGACCGCTGCATCCCTCATTTCTACGCCCCAGAGTTCCAATCTGCTAAACATCAGTCTGAGGACCGGCTCCGACCTGAAACGTTGCCCCTCCATGTTCTCCGGAGATGCTGCCTGCCAGAGTTAAGGGCCTGTCCCCCTTGGACCTCATTTATGCGACATCATTTACGTGTCACGCGCGTGTTGCGTGTCATGTGACGGCGTGGGCAGTGACACACAGTCGAGCGCAGCACCCCAGGATTTTGAGATTCACAAAATCTTCGCCCGCCACCTGCGTGACGCGCAAACGACGCCCATGTGGGACGGGCCCTTTACTCCAGCACTTTTTTTGCTAAAATCACGTCCTTTCCACAACCTCCTGCTTCAACGAAAAGTCGTGGTTTAGCTGTTCAATGCCTGGCAGCAAGAAGTGCCTAATTTTACATATTCCCAAGCGAGGTCGTATAATGAACCTTACACTTAAATCAATTAAATCCATTGGGTGCGTAGATTTGGCACGGTTAGTCAGGTTGCCCTTGGCCAATCCTAGCGAAGCAATTAAGCATTCCTAATGCAGCCTGCTTGTTAATGGGTGGCCGTTTATCAACAGCTCCCCGTCTCCCTGTCTCCAGCGCACTCAGTGATGTAGTTTTCACCGAGTTTTCTCAGATATACTTGGAACGTTTTGGTGCCGTTGACATCAAATGCGTCCACACCTGAGAGGTGAGCGGGGAGAAGAGGGGGTGAGTAGAGTTATGTCGGACGTCGAGAACCATTTCCATCAAGATTTTTCTCAGCTTGGTAAAATTGTAAATTTGCCCCCAGTGTGTAGGATAGTCTTAGTGTGTGGTGAATGCTAGCCGGATGCTAGATGAACAAAAATGCTAGGGAAACTCGGTGGCTGAGGCAGCAGAGAGTCTCTGCCTCAGAGGCCGGTTCTCTGGATGCTTTCAAGAGAGAGCTAGATAGGGCTCTTAAAGATAGCGGAGTCTGGGGATATGGTGAGAAGGCAGGAACAGGGTACTGATTGTGGATGATCAGCCACGATCACATTGAATGGCGGTGCTGGCTCGAAGGGCCGGATGGCCTACTCCTGCACCTAGTGTCTATTTGTGGAGCGAAGGAATAGGTGACGTTTCAGGTCGAGACCCTTCTTCAGCAATGGACTCGGTGGGCCGAAGGGCCTGTTTCCATGCTGTGACTCTAAACTAAACTAAAGGCCGTGAGTGATACAAGCTGGGCGTAATTTACTGTGCTTTAAATCTTGGATGGGACATCTTGGCCGGCATGGGCAAGTTGGGCTGAAGGGCCTGTTTCTGTGCTGTGTGACACTGTGACTTTATATATACAGTCTAGACATAAACCCTATTTCTTGGATTGCTGTTTCCGTGAACAGACTTGCTGTTGTAATGATTTATGCATTTGATCCTTCGAGTTATTTGGAATATAAATTTCCACTGACATCCCACCTCTTTAGTTTCCTTCATAATAAAATGTGAGATCTCATTCTTTGAGTGAAATTAATTTTTCCAATGATATGTCTGTTTGGGAAAATTTATTAGCGTTAAGTTCTTCTGGTCATTCTCACTGTTGCCTGTCCTTCTGGTTTGAAGAAGGGTTTCGGCCCAAAACGTTGCCCATTTCCTTCGCTCCATAGATGCTGCTGCACCCGCTGAGTTTCTCTAGACCTTTTATCTACCTTCTAGTTTGGATATCTGTACAGATTTGGAGATGCTGCCTGACCCGCTGAGTTAGCCATGATCACGGCGAATGGCGGTGCTGGCTAGAAGGGCCGAATGGCCCACTCCTGCACCTATTGTCTGTTGCCTCTCCAGCACTTTGTGTCCATCTTTGGTCTAAACCACCATCTACACAGTCGTAAGGTCACAAAGAGATAGGTGCAGGTTTAGGCCATTCGGCCCATCAAGTCTACTCTGCTGTTCAATCACATCTGATCTATCTCTCCCTCCTAACCCCATTCTCCTTCCTAAAACATATTAAAAAAAATTGTGAAGCAAAATGCTGGAGTAACTCAGCGGGTGAGGCAGCATCTCTGGGGAGAAAGAATGGGCGACGTTTCGGGTTGAGACGCCTATTCTTGTGACTGTTGATTACAAAGTCTACGTTGTCAACATATATTTTTGAACAAGCGTTAAATGTTGTTGCCCTTTCCGAAAAGGAAAATCTCTTCTCTATTCCAGTTTCTGTCCTCGTTCCAAACCTTGTTCCCCACCAGGGATGAATGACGTTTTATCGTATTGTAACACCCTGACCGTCAAGGCCAATGTATCAATGGCCACCTTCACCTCTCCCTCCACCAGCCATCCCCCATTTTGAAGGAACCATGCACTTGCACACTCCTGGCTCTCTGGGCCCCAACACGGTGTCCAGTGCCCTATCAGGGGTCCCCAGGTCCTGCCCTGGCCTGCTCTCCCCGAAATGCAACACCCCACACCCATCTGCACCAAACTGCAGTGGAATTCCCTGCCACTGGAGGCCAATTCACAGGATGTTTCCAAGAGGGAGTTAGATTTAGCTCTTGGGGGCTAACGGAATCAAGGGATACAGGGAGAAAGCAGGAATGGGATACTGATTCTGGATTCCCGGGGATGGCGGGACTGTCATATGTGGTGAGATTGAAGCGTCTGGGCTTGTACACTCTGGAATTTAGAAGGATGAGATGCGATCTTATTGAAACATTTAAGATTGTTACGGGATTGGACATGCTAGAGGCAGGAAACATGTTCCCGATGTTGGGGGAGTCCAGAACCAGGGGCCACAGTTTAAGAATAAGGGGTAGGCCATTTGAAACGAAAAACGTCTTCACCCAGAGAGTTGTGAGTCTGGGGAATTCTCTGCCTCGGAGGGCGGTGGAGGCCAATTCTCAGGATGCTTTCAAGAGAGAGCTAGATAGGGCTCTTAAAGATAGTGAAGGGAAGGGGTGTGTAGGTACATCCCTTTTATCTTAGCTTATTTTACTTTCTCATATTTTCTGTCTTCAATTTTTTTTCCCTTTGTTTTTCCTTTTTTAGTCTTTCTTGTGTCTTACGCTTCTACGGGCTTTTCCTGATCGCTCTTTCATGCACGTGCTATCCTATCTAGCTCTCTCTATTCGTCTTCTGATTCTTCTTCTTAAAGTATAAAATTAGAAGTGGTACAGGAAATGTGTTATGTTATGTTTGGCTTATATCGTTGTGTTAAATAATGTACATTACTTCTAATAAATAAAATTAAACAAAAAAAAAAAGATTGCGAAGGGATATGGGGAGAAGGCAGGAACGGGGTACTGATTGGGGATGATCGGCCATGAAGAATCTGAAGAAGGGACTCGGCCCGAAAAGTCGCCCATTCCTTCTCTCCAGAGATGCTGCCTCACCCGCTGAGTTACTCCAGCATTTTGTGTCTATCTTAGCACTGTCTGTAAAATCCATAATGAACAACAAACAGAATTGTGTGTCTCTGAATATATATATAATGCATGGCATAATATATAAATATATTACATATTATTTGTATATAATATATTTGCAGCACATTATATCTATTATATATTATAATTATATATAATAAACACACTTATAATATACTTGTAATAGATGCAGATGTTATATAAATATCTATATATATAATATATAGATACATATATATATAGATGGATAGATAGATACATATATATATAGACACACACACACACACATATATTATATATACTATATTATATAGATACACACATATATATTATATACACTATATTATATAGATACTATATATATAGATAGATAGATATATATATGGGGAGAGAGAGAGAGAGATCTATATATATATATATATATATATATATATATATATATATATATATATATATATATAGAGAGAGAGAGAGAGAGAGAGAGATCTATATAGATCTAGATCTATATATATATATATATATAGAGAGAGATATAAATTATATATATATATATATATCTATATCTATATATCTAGATAGATAGATAATATATTATACATGAATATATTTAATAAATATAGTTTGATAACTATCTAACAGACTAATAAACAAACTATAATGGTGCAAAGTCAAAAATCAAGGGTAAAGAGGAACAATTAATTTTTTGAAAGTCAAACTTAATGCCTCTGTCCATATAGTTCAGAGTATTTTTGGACGTTGCCGTGTTTACTAGCTTGACGGTTTACCTGCAACTTCCAGTATCATTTGGCACGCGTTGACAGGTTGTTAACAAAAACTAAATTGGACCTCAGGATGAAGTGGCACTCTTTGACTTCACATTGTGTTGTGAACTGCCGTAGGTCTCTTGCGGAACAAAACGTTGCTTTCGGCTTTGTCATTAGTCCTTGGGTCCCCTGGGGTAATAAATATGTGTGCTAAACCAACGTGAAAACGTTGTCATAATAGCCATGATTGACAGTAACTGCAAACCCTGTTGTCGGGAATGTGAACACTCCGCCCGCGCTGGGCCTATACACGTCTCTGAAGAGCGAGATCCATTTGTCTAAGTAGTTCCATCATCTTATTAGTCTCGCTTGTCTGCAGGCACTGATAAATGTTAAAACACTTAATTTCTCGATGATGACATCCACCTTCAGTCTCTGAAGGTTTCAACTGGCTATTTGTCGCTGCTCGCTCTGCATCCTGAGCCAACATCTGACGCAAATTGCCGGAGTAACTCAGCGGGACAGGCGGCATCTGTGGAGGGAAGGAGTGGGTGGTGTTTCTGGGTCGGGGGGGCCCTTCCTCAGACTGCGTCTGAAAAGGTCAGAAGAAGGGTCCCGACCCGAAACGTCACCCTCCGGAGATGCCGTCGCCTGTCCTGCTGAGTTACTCCGGCATTTTGTGTCCGTCTTCGGTGTAAACCCAACATCTGCAGTTCCCTCCTGCACGTCACCATGTGACGTCCAATTTCGCTACGTTAATGGACCGCGAGGCAGGACTGGAAATGTAGTGATGGTTGATAAGGTGCATTAATTCATTCATAATTGCACAGAAGAAAATGAGACGGGCTGTGGTGTAAAGTCGGACATTTATTTCTGGTTCGTGACAGTTTGGGCCAGAAAGAACCCATTTTGTCTACATCTCAGTACCAATCTTGTTGAAACAGTTTTAAATGCCATTGCTTATGCCATTCCGTTTTAATGTAGTTTTAGTTTAGAGACACAGCGCGGAAATAGGCCTTTCGGCCCACCAAGTCCGCGCTGACCAGCGATCCCCACCATCCTACACACGAGCGACAATTTGTCAATTTTACTGAAGCCAATTAATCTAAAAACCTGGATGTCGTTGGAGTGTGGGAGGAAACCGGAGCACCCAGAGAAAGGCCACGCAGGTCACGGGGAGAACGTGCAAACTCCGTACAGTCAGCACCCGTAGTCAGGATTGAACCCGGGCCTCTGGTGCTGTGAGGCAGCGACTCTACCGCTGTGCCACCCACTATTTTATAATGTTAATCTTTGTTTGAAAGCTTGTAACTGATGGATAAATGAGTGCGATTGCCGTCCACTTAGCAATTGGCTCTGTGGTGCTGAGCGTTTTCGGTGTTTGCGCTGTGTTTCCTCTTGTGTGTGCTACTTAATAGATCGGGTAGACAGATGCACAGAGTCTCTTGCCCGGTGTAGGGGAATCGAGGACCAGAGGACACAGGCTCAAGGTGAAGGGGGGAAAAGATTTGAGAGGAACCTGAGGGGTAACTTTTTCCACACAGAGGGTGGTGCGTGTATGGAACGAGCTGCCAGAGGAGGTAGTTGAGCCAGGGACTGTAGGGCCTGTCACACTTGCCGATTTAATTGTCTGACGTTTCAGGGTCGCCGGAAGAATTTGAACATTTCAAAATCCAGCGCGGACAAAAAAACGTCGCGACACTTGAGGAAACAGCGCGCGTCGACACGTCATCTCGCCGTGTCACCGCCGCGACTTTTTCGGTGACCTGATACGTCAGTCAATGATGCCGGAGGTTGCCAAAAAAATCGGCAAGTCGGACAGCGGTTAGACCGGTACATGGATAGGGCTGGTTTAGAAGGATAGAGGTCAAACGAAAGCAGGTGGGACTGGGGCATGTTGGCCGGTGTGGGCAAGTTGGGCCGAAGGGCCTGTTTCCACACTGTATGCTTCTATGACTTACTGAAGAATATGTGCACTCAAGAAACCACACTGTCAACTGCTAAATTCTGTTTTATTAAGTGCTACGAAAATATTGCAGTTTAGGAATTTTAATCTTAATTACGCAGTGCGTTTTTAGGGATCATTTCATGCGGAGAAAACCTTTTTAGGTTAAGCCTTGTGGACACAGCCAAAATATGTGTGATGACCAAACTTAGCTGTTCATCCTTTAATAGCATCGAGAAGTGTTAATGCGGCATTTGGACGTAAACATCCAAGTTATTAGAAAAAGGCAAAATTTAGTTTAGAGATACAGCCCGGAAACAGTCCCTTCGGCCCACCGGGTCCGCGCCGACCAGCGATCCCCACACATTAACGCTATCCTACACCCACTAGGGCCAATTTATACATTTACACCAAGCCAATTAACCTACAAACCTGTGCGTCTTTGGAGTGTGGGAGGAAACTGAAGATGTCGGAGAAAACCCACGCAGGTCACGGGGAGAGCGTGCAAACGCCGTGCTGGACAGTACCCGTAGTTGGGATCGAACCCGGGTCTCCGGCGCTGCATTCGCTGCAAGGCAGCAACTCTACCGCCGCGCTACCACGACCGCTCTCCCCGTGACCTGCGTGGGTTTTCTCCAAGATCGTCCCACACTCCAAAGGCAGCATAAAGTTGTTGCCGCTGATCTGACTGCTTGAAGGCTCAGATTTAATAGAAATATTCTTTTATTATGTGTCCTGCAAATTGTTTTGGAAGCAGGGATGGTCAGATTAAAATGGGCGAGTGTAAAATTGTGAACAAAAGGCAAAGTGCTGGCAATACTCAGTTGGTCAGGCAGCGTTTAGTTTACCGAGGTACAGTGAAAGGCTCTTTGTTGCGTGCTAACCAGTCAGCGGAAAGACCATACATGATTACAATCGAGCCGTCCGCAGCGTACAGATACATGATAAAGAGAATAACGTTTAGTGCGAGATAAAGCCAGTAAAGTCCGATCAAAGATAGTCCGAGGGTCCCCAATGAGGTAGATAGTAGTTCAGCGCTGCTCTCTTGTTTTTGGTTGGATGGTTCAGTTGCCTGATAACAGCTGGGAAGAAACTGTCCCTGAATCGGGAGGTGTGTGTGCGTTTTCACACTTCTGCACCTTTAGCCTGACGGGAGAGGGGGGAAGAGGGAGTGGCCGGGGTTAATCATCCTTGATTGAAGATAGCGGAGTCAGGGGATATGGGGAGAAGGCAGGAACGGGGTACTGATTGGGGATGACCAGCCGTGATCACATTGAATGGCGGTGCTGGCTTGAAGGGGATATGGGGAGAAGGCAGGAATGGGGTACTGATTGGGGATGACCAGCCGTGATCACATTGAATGGCGGTGCTGGCTCTTAGGGCCGAATGGCCTACTCGTGCACCGATTGTCTGTGTTATGCTGCCGACTTGATTGTCTGTGGAGGGAAAGGACAAGAGGGTGTTTCGGGTTGGAATCTCACCATTGCCATCGGGAAGAAGGTACAGGAGCCGGAAAACTGTAACATCCAGGTTCAGGAACAGCTTCTTCCCCACAGTCATCGGGGGGGGGGGGGGGGGGAGATTGGCTGGAAGATTGGCGGAGGAAGCGTCAAAGGCTGGAGATGAGAAGATGACGAGGGTGGCCCAGCGGCAGAGTTGCTGCCTCACTGTGCCAGAGATCCCGACTACGGGTGCCGTCTGTACGGCGTTTGTACATTCTCCCCGTGACCTGCGCGGGTTTTTGCCGGGTGCTCCGGTTTCCTTCCACACTCTAAAGACGTGCGGGTTCGTAGGTTAATTATCTTTCGTTTCAAGATTGTAAATTGTCCTTGGTGTAGGATAGCGCTGGTGCACGGGGTGATCACCGGTCGGCGCGAACCCGCTGGGCAGAAGGACCCGATTCCACGCGGTGTCCCTTAAACCTGATCAAACCGCACTCTTTATGTTTGAGGGGGTGATTGGTAAATAGGAGTGTATGAGATAAGTTCCGCAGGTAGGGCGCAGAATCATCTAATGAAGCACTAGGATAGACACAAAGTGTTGGAGTGAAGGGGCTGTCCCACTTGGGCGACCTAATCCGCGAGTCGAGAAGAGTGCCTTCGACCTTCAAGCTCGAGGGCACTCGCCTGGAAAGCCTTAAGCTGGATCGACCGGCCGCGTTGAAACCACGAGCTGGATCGACCGAACCGCGAAGGCCAGGGACCGTGGAGGAGCGCTGTCTGCGCGATGAAGAGGAAGGTAAACGGCTGCCACAGAGGACGGCACCTCCTCGGACCTTGTGTCGACCATGCAGCGAGCTTGAGTCCGGGGCAAACTCTTCTAAACTCGCGGCTTAGTTCGCCCAAGTGGGACAGCCCCTTAACTCGACGGGTCAGGCAGCGTCTTTGGAGCAAAAGTATAGGTGGCGTTTTGGGTCGGGACCCTTCTTCAGACTGAAAGTAGAAGTTAGGGAGGGGGTGGGGGGCGGGGAGGCCAGAACAAATCTGGGCGGGTAATAGATGACCGGAGGACGGGTGCAACGGGTCGGGACCCACTTTCTACGAAATAAATCCTTTCAAAGCATTGTTGGCTGGGTAAGATGTGATATCGTGCGGCATGCTAGGATGCGTAGGTTTAGCTTAGAGATACAGCGCGGAAACAGGCCCATCGGCCCACCGGGTCCGCGCCGACCAGCGCTCCCCGCACATGAACACCATCCTACCAGGGACAATGTGTAATTTTACCAATGCCGATTAGCCTACAGACCTGTACGTCTTTGGAGTGTGGATGGAAACCGGAGCACCTGGAGAAAACCCACGCAGGTCACGGGGAGAACGCACAAATGGCGTACAGACAGCGCCCGTAGTCGGGATCGAACCCGGGTCTCTGGCGCTGTAAGGCAGTGATTCTACTGCCCCGCCACCTCCGTCACACGATGCAGTATAATGTGGATAAATGTGAGATTATCCACTTTGGTGGCAAAAATAGGAAAACAGACTATTATCTAAATGGTGGCCGATTAGGAAAAGGGGAGATGCAGCGCGACCTGGGTGTCATTGTACACCAGTCATTGAAAGTAGGCATGCAGGTGCAGCAGGCCGTGAAGAAAGCGAATGGTATGTTAGCTTTCATAGCAAAAGGATTTGAGTATAGGAGCAGGGAGGTTCTACTTCAGTTGTATATGGTCTTGGTGAGACCACACCTGGAGTATTGCGTACAGTTCTGGTCTCCAAATCTGAGGAAGGACATTATTGCCATAGAGGGAGTGCAGAGAAGGTTCACCAGACTGATTCCTGGGATGTCAGGACTGTCTTAGGAACAAAGACTGCATAGACTCGGTTTATACTCTGTAGAATTTAGGAGATTGAGAGGGGATCTTATAGAAACTTACAAAATTCTTAAGGGGTTGGACAGGCTAGATGCAGGAAGATTGTTCCCGATGTGGGGGAGGTCCAGGACAAGGGGTCACAGCTTAAGGATAAGGGGAAAATCCTTTAGGACCGAGATGAGAAGGACTTTTTTCACACAGAGAGTGGTGGGTCTCTGGAACTCTCTGCCACAGAGGGTAGTTGAGGCCAGTTCATTGGCTATATTTAAGAGGGAGTTAGATGTAGCCCTTGTGGCTAAGGGGATCAGGGGGTATGGAGAGAAGGCAGGTACGGGATACTGAGTTGGTGATCAGCCATGATCATATTGAATGGCGGTGCAGGCTCGAAGGGCCAAATGGCCTACTCCTGCACCTAATTTCTATGTTTCTATGTCACTGTAGGTGTGATAGCGAGATGCATGCAAGGCAGCTCTTCCCTTCCGTTTCATTCCCCACTCACAGGAGTCGAGTTAACCAAGCCTGCGGACAAAAACAAAGACCGCGTGTGGGGAGGAACTGCAGGTGCCGGTTTAAACCGAAGGACGGACACAGAAAAGCTGGAGCAGCTCGGGCAGCATCTCCGGAGAGAAGGAACGGGTCGAGACCCCGCTTTCTACGAAATAATACCTTTCAAGGCACTGGTCGCGAGCAAATGCAGCCACGCCGTTCCAAGAAATGCCTCGGCCCAAAGCTTCTCTCCAGAGATGCTGCCCGTCCCGCTGAGTTACTCCAGCTTTGTGTGTCTTCATCTTCGGTTTAAACCAGCGTCTGCAGTTCCTTCCTGCCCACACTCCACTCCCCTTCGTGCCTTCACATGCTGCGGGGGAGAATATTTCATATCTGAATTTGTAATGCCAAATATATTCTCCAAGGCGACCTCCGAAGCAGAACAGAAAGTAATACTCTGCATTTTACTTGGCATTCTGCCAATGCACCGCACTCGGGGCCCACAAACAGATCCTCATTCTCCACTTCGGTCTCCATAGAGCAATATATTTTTAGCTTTTTTTTGCTTGACGGTTTGCGAAGGAAATGCTAATCTCGTCCATTGCCCGAGGGGGAACGTGTTCACACACTGGGTGGTGGGTGCATGGAGCGAGCTGCCGGAGGAGGTAGTTGAGGCATTTAAAAGACATTTGGACGGCTGCATGGATATGCCGATAGGCAATAGGTGCAGGAGGAGGCCATTCAGCCCTTTGAGCCAGCACCGCCATTCACTGTGATCATGGCTGATCATCCACAATCAGTACCCCGTTCCTGCCTTCTCCCCATATCCCTTGATTCTGCTATCTTTAAGAGCTCCGTCTAGCTCTCTCTTGAAAGCATACAGAGAATCGGCCTCCACTGCCTTCTGGGGCAAAGAATTCCACAGATTCACAACTCTCTGTGTTAAAACGTTTTTCCTCATCTCCGTTCCAAATGGCCTACCCCTTATTCTTAAACTGTGGCCCCTGGTTCTGGACTCCCCCAACATCGGGAACATGTTTGCTGCCTCTAGCGTGTCCAAACCCTTAATAATCTTATATCTTTCAATAAGATATCCTCTCATCCTTCTAAACTCAAGGGTATACAAGCCCAGCCGCTCCATTCTATCAGCATATGACAGTCCCGCCATCCCGGGAATTAAACTTGTGAACCTACGCTGCACTCCATCAATAGCAAGAATGTCCTTCCTCAAATGTCGGTGAAATGCGGGCAGGTGAGGCTCGTCTAGATGGGGCATGAGTGGTTATATCCGGTTTCTCAACCTACACACCAGACAATTTACATAAACCAACAAACCTGTACGCCTTAGGAGTGTGGGAGGAAACCAGAGAAAAGCCACACAGTCAGCCACAAGGTGAACGTGCAGGCTCCGTACAGACAGCACCCGTAGTCAGGATCGAACCGGGGCCTCTGGCGCAGTGAGGCAGCATACTCTACCGCTGCGCCACCTTGCCGCCCCCTAAATGAATAACGTCAACCAGCTCGCACGGTGGCGCAGAGGAAGAGTTGCTGCCTCACAGCGCCGGGGACCCGGGTTCCATCCTAATTACCGGTGCTGTCTGTGCGGAGTGTGCACGTTCTGCGTGGGTTTTCTACGGTTTCCTCCCACACTCCTGAAAGGTGCAAGTTTGCAGGATAATTGCCTTCGGTATAAGTGTACATTGCCCCTAGTGTGTGTAGGATAGTATTAGCGTGCGGGGATCGCTGGTCGGCGCCGACTCGGTGGGCCGAAGGGCCTGTTTCCACGCGGCATCGCTAATCTAAACTCGTTGTGAGTTAAAGGCTTTATCGTTTTATTCAACCTCTTTCTTCTTGTGCAGACGCCCATGTTTGGTCATTAATGCTGGTGTCGTGAGTCAGTAGACAATAGGTGCAGGAGGAGGCCATTCGGCCCTTCAAGCCAGCACCTCCATTCGATGTGATCACGGCTGATCATCCCCAGTCAGTACCCCGTTCTCCCCATATCCCCTGACTCCGCTATTTTTAAGAGCTCTATCCAGCTCTCTCTTGAAAACATCCAGAGAACCGGCCTCCAGCGCCCTCTGAGGCAGAGAATCCCACAGACTCACCACCCTCTGTGAGAAAAAGTGTTTCCTCGTCTCCGTTCTAAATGGGTTACCCCTTATTCTTAAACTGTGGCCCCTGGTTGTGTTGAATGGTATCTTGTTGATTTACGTTGTAGGTTTATTTGCTTTCAGTGGTGCAGTGTTGAAGTCTAAACTTGACAGCTTCCTCCCATGTGGCTTTGAACAAGAAGTTACAGCCCGGCTGTTTGCCGGTGAATGCTACTTTGATATCAGACTTGCTGTTTGATCCTGAAACACTGTACAACCACAGGACAAAAACAAACGGCCTTCAGCCACACTGCTGGGCGCCTGGCGGCTAGTCGAGAGGGGGAGGACTTCTTCAAACACCTTGAGGAGATCTCGCAGTGGAGCAAACATAATGTGCAGGAAGGAACTGCAGGTGCTGGTTTGCACTGAAGATAGAGACAAAATGGTTCCAAGGTTCTTCACGTCTAAGGAAGAACTGCAGATGCTGGAAAAATTGAAGGTAGACAAAAATGCTGGAGAAACTCAGCGGGTGAGGCAGCATCTATGGAGCGAAGGAAATAGGCAACGTTTCAGACTGGGCCCGAAAGGTCGCCTATTCCTTCGCTCCATAGATGCTGCCTCACCCGCTGAGTTTCTCCAGCATTTTTGTCTACCTCCAAGGTTCTTTATTGTCACGTGTACCGAGGTACAGTGACATTAGGTTTGCCACACAGTCATACAATTCAAAAAGCAACAAGATACATAACTGCATAAAGATTAAACATGGAATTAAACAGTCACCACAGCGGCGTGTGCGAGTGCCCAGGTCACACAGGATAAGCGGAGACCCACAGCCATCGGTTCAATGTCCGGACACACCCACACACACACACACACACACAGACACACACACACACACACACACACACACACACACACACACAGACACAGTCTCACACACACACACACACACTCACACCCACACAGACACAGACACAGACACACACACACACACAGACACACACACACACAGACACAGACACACACACTCACACACACACAGACACACACACAGACACTCTCACACACAGACACACACACACAGACACACACACACAGACACACACACACACACACCACACACACACTCATACACACACACATACACACACACACACACACACACACACAGACACACGCACACACACACACACGCACAGACACACACACACACAGACACACACACACACACACAGACACACACACTCACACACACACAGCCACACACACACACACAGACACTCTCACACACACACACACACACTCACACTCCTTCACCGTGATGTGCCCAGAGTTGTACCGACTGCTGTCACTCTCTGTGCCGTCCCTGTGCGCCCGGACAGTCGGAAAGCCGTCCACACTCGCACTAGACTCCAGGGTGTCCTCATGGAGGCCGCAGTGTGGACGGAGATACGATACGGAAAAGGTTGCATCTCCGTGGGGGGAAGAGATTTAAAGCGTTTCCCCCAACCCCCCCCACCCCCCCCCCCCCCCCCCCCCAATCCACCCCCACTCCCACATTATACTAAAGCCCAACTTGCCCACAACCGGCCAACATGTCCCAGCTCCACTAGTCCCACCTGCCTGCGTTTGGCCCATATCCCTCCAAACCTGTCCTATCCATGTACCTGCCTGTCTAACTGTTTCTTAAACGTTGGGATAGTCCCAGCCTCAACTACCTCCTCTGGCAGCTCGTTCCATACACCCAATATTTTAAGTTTATGCAATAGAACACCGGGGAACGTAATGCTTTTGATTACTTACGCTTCTTCATAGTGACCACTGACTGAAGATGAACATATATCTTTGAAATATCAAAAGCTTTTGGAGAATGATCCCAGGTGTGAGTTGGGTTAACATATGATGAGCATTTGACAGCACTGGGCCTGTACTCGCTGAAGTTTAGAAGGATGGGGGGGGGGGGGGGGGGGGGGACCTCATTGAAACTTACCGAAAAGTGAAAGGCCTGGAATAGAGTGGATGTGGAGAGGATGTTTCCACTAGTGGGAGAGTCTAGGACCAGAGGTCACAGCCTCAGAATAAAAGGACGTTCCTTTTGGAAGGAGATGAGGAGGAATTTCTTTAATCTGTGGAATTCTTTGCCACAGAAGGCTGTGAGGGCCAAGTCAATGGATATTTTTAAGGCAGAGAGAGATAGATTCTTCATTAGTTCGGGTGTCAGGGGTTATGGGGAGGAGGCAGGAGAATGGGGTTGGGAGGGGGAGATAGATCAGACGTGATGATCCATCATCATTCAAGAGAGGGCTAGATAGGGCTCGTAGAGATAGCGGAGTCAGGGGATATGGGGAGAAGGCAGGAACGGGGTACTGATTGGGGATGATCAGCCATGATCACATTGAATGGCGGTGCTGGCTCGAAGGGCCAAATGGCCTACTCCTGCACCCATTGTCTATGATTGGATGAAGGACCTGATGGGCCGAATGGCCCAGTTTTGCTCCTATCACTTATGAACTTGTGCACTTTTGGGTCCAATCTTCCTTGACGATTTGTACGTTGAACAGATATTCCTGAATTCAGTTCCCTAGTATTCTATTGACATAACCCAACCATATTGGGTGGAAACAAAGCACTGCCTGGCTCAGAACCAAGCGCTCTCCAGTTTCAGCACGTTCTCCATACATGATTTCATTTGTGTACGGAGATTTATTGCTGTTAAATTATAAGAAGCTAATGTAGTGACTGTTGACACCTGTTTTATGGGTATTAAATGAACACAGCCAGAACAAAAATTTGACCTATTTACGAGGGTGTTTCCAGGTCTCGAGCAGCTGGGTTATGGGGATAGGATGATTAGGCTGGGACTCTATTCCTTGGAGCGCAGGAGGATGAGGGGTGATCTTATAGAGGTGTACAAAAACAGGAGAGGAATAGATCGTTTAGACGCACAGAGTCTCTTGCCCAGAGTGTGCAGTTTTGGTCCCCTAATTTGAGGAAGGACATTCTTGCTATTGAGGGAGTGCAGCGTAGGTTCACCAGGTTAATTCCCGGGATGGCGGGACTGTCATATGCTGAGAGAATGGAGAAGCTGGGCTTGTACACTCTGAAGTTTAGAAGGATGAGAGGGGATCTCATTGAAACATATAAGAGGGTCTGAAGAAGGGTCTCGACCCGAAACGTCGCCTATCTCCTTCGCTCCTTAGATGCTGCTGCACCCGCTGAGTTTCTCCAGCTTTTTGTGTAACCCTAAGATTGTTAAGGGTTTGGACACGCTAGAGGCAGGAAACATGTTCCCGATGTTGGGTGAGTCCAGAACCAGGGGCCACAGTTTAAGAATAAGGGGTAAGCCATTTAGAACGGAGACGAGGAAACACTTTTTCTCACAGAGAGTGGTGAGTCTGTGCCTCAGAGGGCGGTGGAGGCCGGTTCTCTGGATACTTTCAAGAAAGAGCTAAATGGGGCTCTTAAAGATAGCGGAGTCAGGGGATATGGGGAGAAGGCAGGAACGGGGTACTGATTGGGGATGATCAGCCATGATCACATTGAATGGCGGTGCTGGCTTGAGGGGGCCGAATGGCCTCCTCCTGCACCTATTTTCTATGTTTCTATGAACCTTTTAACTCAGAGGGCAGTTAATCTGTGGAACTCATTGCCACAGAGGGCCGTGGGGAGGCCAAGTCGGTGGATATTTTTTGAAGGCAGAGATAGACAAGTTCTTGATTAGAACGGGTGTCAAGGGTTATGGGGCGCAGGCAGGGAAATGGGATTAGGAGGGAGAGATGGTTACAGAGATAGGTTGAATAAGTTAGGTCTTTATTCTCTGGAGCGCAGAAGGTTAAGGGGGGACTTGATAGAGGTCTTTAAATGATGAGAGGGATAGACAGAGTTGATGTGGACAAGCTTTTCCCTTTGAGAATAGGGAAGATTCAAACAAGAGGACATGACTTTAGAATTAAGGGACAGAAGTTAGGGGTAGCATGAGGGGGAACTTCTTTACTCAGAGAGTGGTAGCGGTGTGGAATGAGCTTCCAGTGGAAGTGGTGGCGGCAGGTTCGTTGGTATCATTTAAAAGTAAATTGGATAGGCATATGGATGAGAAGGGTATGGAGGGTTATGGTATGAGTGCAGGCAGGGGGGACTAAGGGAAAAAAGTTGTTCGGCACGGACTTGAAGGGCCTGTTTCCGTGCTGTAATTGTTATATGTTATATGTTATAGATCGGTCATGATTGAATGGTGGTGTAGACTCGATCGGCCGAATGGCCTAGTTCTATTCCTTGAACTTGTGAACGTGGATAGGTGACGTTTGGGGTCCGGGCCCCTTCTTCACCGTGGAACCGTTGTTTAAGCCAGCATCGGCAGTTCACTGTTTCCACACGAGTGCTTTAAGACACGGCTAAACCTTTTTGAAGCCCTTGAGGTTTATTTGTGTATTGGTATCTTTAAGTCATAAGTTAATGTAGAAATACTTTGCAAATGGGAAGATGATTTGACAGGTTGGAGTGTTCACAGATGAGGATTTGAAAACCACCCTCAAACAATCCTGGCAGAATAGTTTAATAAGGAATCGAGTATTTCCTGCATGCACATTTAATGCCTATTAATGTGTTTACATTAGGTGTGGCAACATTCATATTTCATCACGTTTCATGAACCTATTCCCCTCCTCTACTCAATTGAGAGCCGACCACGTTGAATTAGAACATTTTGCAGACTTGGGCGGTACAGTGGCGGAGTGGTAGAGCTGCCGCCTTCGACCGGGGTTCCATCCTGAGCTCTGGGTGCTCTCTGTACGGAGTTTGCACGTTCTCCGGGTGACCGCGTGGGTTTCCTCCCGCACCCCCTGAAGATGTGCGGGTTCCTTGTGTTCATTGTTCTTTTCGGCCCGAAACGTCGCCTATTTCCTTCGCTCCACAGACGCTGCCTGCACCCGCTGAGTTTCTCCAGCACTTTTGTCTACCTTCGATATTCCAGCATCTGCAGTTCCTTCTTGGACATATATGGCAAAAAAACTCTTGACTTTTGACCTTTTGTAGGTTAATTGGTTTCTGTAAGTTGTGCCCAGGGTGCAGATTGCAACATGGAGCGCGTGTGAGTGGGTGATCGATGATCGGCGCGGATTCGGGGGGCCGAATAGCCGGTTTCCACGCTGCAACTCTCAATTAAACTAATCTCCCGTAAGTGAAATCTGGTTGTAAAGGGCCTGTCCCACCAGCATGCAACTCCATGCGATTAGCGCGACCTAACGTGGTCGCTTGAGCAGTCCGGCGTCGCGGGGCCGGTCCCACTTCGATCGCCGGAGCCGTGCGGAATTGTGCGGAGTTCGTCCCGACATCGCGCGGGGCTCCGAAAAACTGACCGTGTTCAAAAATTCTGCGCGGCAACGGCTTGTCGGCTCGCAGTCGCCTCGACGCATTACACACCGCCCCGACATCGTGCCTCTGTGAAGCTATCTGTAAGTGCCTCCGTGGCCCTCTGTGTGTGTGCCTCTGTGCCCCTTTCTGTGTGCCCCTCTCTGTCCTGGCGAACTTACCTTAAGACTTCCCTCCAAGTTCGCCTTTAGTAACAGCCACCAATAGTAGGACAATTGGCTGATCCTTTTATTGCTCATATGTGATAGGAGCAGAATTAGCCCATTCGGCCCATCAAGTCTACTCCGCCATTCAATCATGGCTGATCTACCTCCCCCTCCTAGCCCCATGTTCATGCCTTTTGCAGATATCCCCGAGATCTTCGGTTTCCTCCCACACTCCAAAGATGTTCAGGTTTGTTGGTTCATTGACTTGGAATAAGTGTAAATTGTCCCTAGTGTGTGTGTGTGTGGGATAGTATTCGTGTGCGGGGATCGCTGGTCGGAAGGGCCGAAGGGCCTGTTTTCACCCTGCATCTCTAAACGACTCTAAACTGAAATATGAACTAGGCAGAGTGTTTGCAACACCCCCCCCCCCCCCTGTTCCATGCCCCCACTGTCTGGGGTTGTCAAAGGCAAGGTATTCATTCTCCGGTAAGGTGTGCCCTGCGGGGTAACGGGAGAGGAAGCAGTGAGAGAAGTTGAAAAGGTGGGAGATTGCAACCTTCACGTGGTCCACATGTTTCGACAGATGCAATCAACCCGGAGTGCACAAACGGACGATCAAACAGAACATGTTGTCTGACAACTTTAAGGGCCCGTCCTACCAGCATGCAACTCTATGCGATGAACGCGATCAAACTAGAAGCGGGGGCCGCGCGGAGGTCGGGTGATCCCTGTACAAGGCCGTTTCCCACCAGCATGCGCCTGCATGTGGCAAGCGCGACCAAACCGGCAGCAGGGGCCGCGCTCAGGTCGGGTGAGTGGCGCAACGCGGCGCAAAGTGAGGCGAACTTGGAGCGAAGTCTAAGGTAAGTTCGCCAGGACAGAGAGGGGCACAGAGGCACACACACAGAGGGTCACGGAGGCACCTACGGATAGGTTCACGGATGCACGATGTCGGGGCGGTGTGTAATGCGTCAAGGCGACTGCGAGCCGACAAGCCGTTGCCGCGCGGAATTTTTGAACATAGTCAGTTTTTCGGAGCCCCGCGCGGTGTTGGGACGAACTCCGCACAATTCCGCACGGCTCCGGCGATCGAAGTGGGACCGGCCCCGCGACGCCGGACGGCTCAAGCGACCACGTTAGGTCGCGCTAATCGCATGGAGTTGCATGCTGGTGGGACGAGGAGGCCCTTTAGGCTGTGCATGCCAAACGCAAGAAGAAGAGATTATAAAAGTGGCACACTCAATTTCAACTTTTGTTCTTTAACTATCATGAGCAAGAACGTTTGATTTGAGAAGCTGTGTTTGTCAGGACACAAGAATGTCTTTGCACTTGGACCAAGGCCAGCAGCATCATCAAGGACCAGTCTCACCCCGGCCACTCCCTCTTCTCCCCTCTCCCTTCGGGCAAGAGGTACAGAAGTGTGAAAACGAACGCACACCTCCAGATTCAGGGACAGGTTCCTCCCGCCTGCTATCAGGCAACTGGGCCATCCCATCACAACTAGAGAGCGATCCTGCCACATCGGAGACTCTCGGAGTATCTTGCACTCTGTGTCACTCCCTTTCTCCTGTATCTGTACACTGTGGACGGCTCGATTGTAACCGTGTATTGTGTTTCCACTGACTGGATAGCACGCAACAAGAGCTTTTCACTGTACCTCGGTACACGTGACACTAAACTAAAGTGATACCATATCACGGCACGGTGGCGCAGTGGTAGAGTTTCTGCCTCACAGCGCTTGCAATGATCACATTGAATGGCGGTGCTGGCTCGAAGGGCCGAATGGCCTACACCTGCACCTATTGTCTATTGTGCATTAACAATCATCTGCGATTCTTTGTTTCTATACGTAGTACACTTTAAGGGCGGCCCGGTGGTAGAGTCACTGCCTTACAGCGCTTGCAGCGCCAGAGACCCGGGTTCGATCCCGACTAGGGGTGATTGTCTCTATGGAGTTTGTACGTTCTCCCCGTGACCTGCGTGGGTTTTCTCCGGGATCTTCGGTTTCCTCCCACACGCCAAAGACGTACAGGTTTGTAGGTAAACGGGCTTGGTCTAAGTTGTCCCTAGTGTGCGTAGGATAGTGTTAATGTGCGAGGATTGCAGGTCAGTACGGACTCGGTGGGCCGAAGGGTCTGTTTCCTAGCTGTATCTCCAAACTAAACATGGTCTATCAGCCACCAGTTTCCCAAAGTAATGATTAAAAAAAACACAATTACGGTCAATTTGTAGACAATAGGTGCAAGGAGTAGGCCATTCGGCCCTTCGAGCCAGCACCGCCATTCAATGTGATCATGGCTGATCATCCCCAATCAGTACCCCGTTCCTGCCTTCTCCCCATATCCCCTGACTCCGCTACCTTTAAGAGCCCTATCTAACTCTCCCATGAAAGCATCCAGAGAACCTGCCTCCACCGCCCTCTGAGGCAGAGAATTCCACAGACTCACCACTCCCTGTGAGAAAAAGTGTTTCCTCGTCTCTGTTCTAAATGGCTTGCCCCTTATTCTTAAACTGTGTATGGCCCCTGGTTCTGGACTCCCCCAACATCCGGAACATGTTTCTTGCCTCTAGCGTGTCCAAACCCTTAATAATCTTATATGTTTCAATGAGATCCCCTCTCATCCTTCTAATCTCCATTTTCACATCAGCCGGCGGGATAATTGTTGTGAAACTTGGCTAGAAAAAGTGCTTGAATACACAAAGATGTACATCAAAAGAAAGTACTTGAACTGTGGCGTTCTGAGTTCCTCTGGCTTTATACAGCTTGCTTACCCGGCTCTGAGTTATTTTAACCACATTGTTATATGTTGTAATGTTATCAGGAGTGTCGCACGGCAAGAATATTTCCATGCAGGCAAATATTTAGGGCGTTGGCAATTTATCCGCCATTTAGTTAAATTATTGATATAATTTTCCTCGCCATTATTACAATGGACATTATTAATGGCATGAACGTCATGGAACCACCCATAAGCATGTGAAAGCAGACAAGTGTGGGAAAACCCAGCAAAGATTATCTTTTGGAGACCTTGCTTGCCACATTCAGAATTTCTCAACTGGGCAGGCACGGTGGCGCAGCGGCGGAGTTGCTGCCTCACAGCGCCAGAGGCCCGGGTTCAATCCTGACTACGGGCGCTGCCTGTACGCAGTTTGTACATTTTCCCCAGGTACCCTGGTTTCCTCCCAAGTTTCAAAAACCATACAGGTTTGTAGGTTAATTAGTTTTAGTTTTTAGAGGTACAGCGTGGAAAGAGGGCCCCTTCGGCCCACCGACTCCGCGCCGACCAGCGATCATTAACGCTATCCTACACCCCACTAGGGACAATTTTTACATTTACCAAGCCAATTAACCTACAAGCCTGTACGTCTTTGGAGGAAACCGAAGATCTCGGAGAAAACCCACGCAGGTCACGGGGAGAACGTGCTAACTCCGTACAGACAGCAACCGTAGTCGGGACCGAACCCGGGTCTCTGGCGCTGTGAGGCAGCAACTCTACCGCTGCGCCACCGTTCACCCTGACGGCACCATGTTGCCCCAGCTTGATTAAACGAAAGGTACAGCATGGAAACAGACCCTTCGGCCCACCGGGTCCGCGCTGACCATCGATCGATCACCCTATCACACTAGTTCTACGCTATCCCATTTTCGCATCCACTCCCTACGCACGAGAGACAATTTTACCGAGGGCCGAATAACCTACAAATCCCGCGGGTCTTTTGGAAATGTGGGAGGAAACCGGAGCACCCGGAGAAAGCCCATGCGGTCACAGGGAGACTCCACACAGACAGCACCCGAGACCAGGATGGGACCCGGATCTCTGGCGCTGTGAGGCAGCGTCTCTACCAGCTGCGACATGTTCCTCGTACTGCTTGCAGATTGGCTGCCTCGTTATGTCTTAACGTTGCTCTTTTGTTTGGGTACAAATTGACACTTCCCTTCTTAAGGTTTGTGAATGGATGCACAGAGTCTCTTGCCCAGAGTAGGGAAATCGGGGACAAGAGGAGATGAGTTCAAGGTGAAGGGGGAAAGATTTAATAGGAATTTGAGGGGTAACTTTTTCACACAGAGGGTGGTGGGTGTACGGAACGAGCTGCCAGTGGAGGTAGTTGCGGCTGGGACTATCCCAACATTTAAGAAACAGTTAGACCGGTACATGATGAATCTGTGGAATTCTCTGCCACAGAAGGTAGTTGAGGCCAGTTCATTGGCTATATTTAAGAGGGAGTTAGATGTGGCTAAAGAGATCAGGGGGTATGGAGAGAAGGCAGGTACGGGATACTGAGTTGGATGATCAGCCATGATTATATTGAATGGCGGTGCAGGCTCGAAGGGCCGAATGGCCTACTCCTGCTCCTAATGGCCTACTCCTGAACCTATCGTCTATTGTCTCTGGATAAGACAGGTTTGGAGGGATATGGACCAAGCGCAGGCAGGTGGGACTAGTGTAGCTGGGACATGTTGGCTGGTGTGGGCAAGTTGGGCCGAAGGGCCTGTTTCCACGCTGTGTCACTCTATGACTCTATGGTTCTCATTAGTCTATTGTACGTTTTGTGCAATCTACCCAGTGACTTGTGTGTCCTCTTCCAGTCCAGCCTGAAGGCAACTCTGATTCATGGCAAAGTGCAAACTCAGCTGCTTTTACCTTGTTAACTCACATGAAGTACAGACTGCTTAAGGCTTTGCTCTCTTCAAAGATGCCTTCTTGAATAGTGTTTCTTTGTCTTGGCTAACTTTGTAGATGGGGGTTGATAAAAATGCTGGAGAAACTCAGCGGGTGAGGCAGCATTTATGGAGCGAAGGAAATAGGTGATGTTTTGGGTCGAGACCTTTCTTCAGATGTAGATGGAGACGTCAGTTTTGTTTGTGATCAAAACACCCCAACGGGTGATCGGCACGGTGGCGCAGCGGTAGAGTTGCTGCTGATTGGGGGTTCAATATTGGTGTGGATCGAGAACTGGCTGGCAGACAGGAAGCAAAGAGTAGGAGTAAACGGGTCCTTTTCACAATGGCAGGCAGTGACTAGTGGGGTACCGCAATGCTCAGTGCTGGGACCCCAGCTATTTAAAACATATATTAATGATTTGGACGAGGGAGTTGAATGCAACATCTCCAAGTTTGCGGATGACACATGGGGGGCAGTGTTATCTGTGAGGAGGATGCTAGGAGGCTGCAAGGTGACTTGGATAGGCTGGGTGAGTGGGCAAATGCATGGCAGATGCAGTATAATGTGTATAAATGTGAGGTTATCCACTTTGGTGGCAAGAACAGGAAAGTAGACTATTATCTAAATGGTGGCCGATTAGGAAAAGGGAAGATGCAACCTGGGTGTCATGGTACACCAGTCATTGAAAGTAGGCATGCAGGTGCAGCAGGCAGTGAAGGAAGCGAATGGTATGTTAGCATTCATAGCAAAAGGATTTGAGTACATGAGCAGGGAGGTTCTACTGCAGTTGTACAGGGTCTTGGTGAGACCACACCTGGAGTATTACGTACAGGTTTGGTCTCCAAATCTGAGGAAAGACATTCTTGCCATAGAGGGAGTACAGAGAAGGTTCACCAGGCTGATTCCTGGGAAGGCAGGACTTTCACATGAAGAAAGACTGCATAGACTCGGTTTATACTCTCCAGAATTTAGGAGATTGAGAGGCGATCTTATAGAAACTTACAAAATTCTTAAGGGGTTGGACAGGCTAGATGCAGGAAGATTGTTCCCGATGTTGGGGAGGTCCAGGACAAGGGGTCACAGCTTAAGGATAAGGGGGAATTCTTTTAGGACCGAGATGAGAAAAATATTTTCCACACAGAGCGTGGTGAATCTGTGGAATTCTCTGCCACAGAAGGTAGTGGAGGCCAGTTCGTTGGCTATATTTAAGAGGGAGTTAGATGTGGCCCTTGTGGCTAAAGGGATCAGGGGGTATGGAGAGAAGGCAGGTACGGGATACTGAGTTGGATGATCAGCCGTGATCATATTGAATGGCGGTGCAGGCTCGAAGGGCCGAAGGCCTACTCCTGCACCTTTTTTCTATGTTTCTACAACGCCAGAGACCGGGGTTCAAACCTGGCCACGGGTGCTGTCTGTATGGAGTTTGCACGTTCTCCCTGTGACCTGCGTGGGTTTTCTCCCGTTGCCTCCCACACTCCAAAGACGTGCAGGTTTGTGAGTAGATTGGCTGTTGTAAATTGTCCCCAGTGTGTGTGTGGGATAGAGCTAGTGTACAGGTGATTGTTGGTCGGCACAGACTCGGTGGGCCGAAGGGCCTGTTTCTCACGCTGTATCTCCTAGCAAACATAAACATTCAGAACGTAGACACCAAAAGCTGGAGTAACTCAGCGAGTCTCTGGAATTCTCTGCCACAGAAGGTAGTTGAGGCCAGTTCGTTGGCTATATTTAAGAGGGAGTTAGATGTGGCCCTTGTGGCAAAAGGGATCATGGGGTATGGAGAGAAGGCAGGTACAGGATATTGAGTTGTATGATCATTCATGATCATATTGAATGGCGGTGCAGGCTCGAAGGACCTAACCCTGCACCTATGTTCTATATTTATTTACCCTCAGGAGGGAATTTGATCCGCCAACAGTCATAAAAACACAAATTCCATGAAACATTAAATTAAAGTGACGAGCGGAAAGGATTGGGGGATGCGCAAAGATGTGGGGTGGGGGGGCATGGAGTCAGTCTACCCCACGACAGAACGGGGAGGAGTTGTACAGTTTGATAGCCACAGGGAAGAAGGTTCTCTTGTGGCGTTCCGTGCCGCATCTTGGTGGGACCAGTCTGTTGCTGAAGGTGCTCCTCAGGTTGACCAGTGTGTCACGGAGGGGGAGAGCCGTATTGTCCAGGATGCTCCGCTAGTTTGAGGAGCATCCTCCCCTCCAAGACCAACTCCCGTGAATCCAACTCCAACTTCCGCCCCCAGGACGGAGCCGGCCTTCCTGATGAGTTAGTTAATCCTTTGTTATTCCTGGAATGTCTACGATTTTTCGTAGACGTCACAAGCGACTGAGAAAGGGAAAAATGTTTTTTTTTACACGTATAAAAATCACAAGAGCAAACACAAACCCTTTGCAACACGTTGCTTGAAGGCTTTTAACAGATTAGACAAGAAAATACCTCTAGTGAGGCAGGTTGGCAAAAGAGGGGATGAGGTGAAGATAATTTTTCATTTTGCCGTCGAATTATGAATGCATATCTGAATCGGTGAAAGGTCATGTCATAAGGGATAGGAGTAGAATTAGGCCATTCGGCCCATCAAGTCTACTCCGCCGCTCAATCCTGGCTGATCTATCTCTCCCTCCTAAACCCATTCATAGAAACATAGAAACATAGAAATTAGGTGCAGGAGTAGGCCATTCGGCCCTTCGAGCCTGCACCGCCATTCAATATGATCATGGCTGATCATCCAACTCAGTATCCTGTACCTGCCTTCTCTACATACCCTCTGATCCCCTTAGCCACAAGGGCCACATCTAACTCCCTCTTAAATATAGCCAATGAACTGTCCTCAACTACCCTCTGTGGCAGAGAGTTCCAGAGACCCACCATTCTCCCCATAACCTCTGACACCCGTACCAATCAAGAATCTATCTATCTCAGCCTTGAACATATTCCACAGATTCACCACTCTCTGACTAAAAAAAATTCTCCCCATCTCCTTCCTAATAAGAACGTCCTTTATTTCTGAGGATGTGACCTCAAATCCTAGACTCTCCCACTAGTGGGAACATCCTCTTCCACATCCACTCTATCCAAACCTTTCACTATTCTGTATGTTTCAATGAGGCCCCCCCTCATTCTTCTAAACTCCAGCGGGTACAGGCCCAGTGCCGACAAATGCTCATCGTACGTTAACCTACTCATTCCTGGGATCATTCTTGTAAAAGGCGTATTTGAAGGTACATAGATACATAGACAATAGGTGCAGGAGTAGGCCATTTGGCCCTTCGAGCCAGGACTGCCATTCACTGTGATCATGGCTGATCATCCCCAATCAGTACCCCGTTCCTGCCTTCTCCCCATATCCCCTGACTCGCATACCTTTAAGAGCTCTTTCTAAGTCTCTCTTGAAAGCATCCAGAGAATTGGCCTCCACAGCCTTCTGAGGCAGAGAATTCCACAGATGATACAAAATAGGTGCAGGAGGAGGCCATTTGGCCCTTTGAGCCAGCACTGCCTTTCAATGTGATCATGGCTGATCATCCACAATCAGTACCCCGTTCCTGCCTTCTCCCCATATCCCCTGACTCCGCTAGCTCTAAGAGCTCTGTCTAACTCTCTTTTGAATGCCTCAAGTGAATCGGCCTCCACTGCCTTCTGAGGCAGAGTGTTCCACAAATTCACTAATCTCTGGGTGAAAATGTTTTCCTCCTCTTAGTTCTAAATGTGAGGTAATTGATAAATACGTAGAGTAGTACAGCACGGGAACGGTGGCGGGCATCACGGTGGCGCAGCGGTAGAGTTGTGCAAACCGTCATGCAAACCGTCTTAAATGACCACCTAAACTGTCGTTTGGCAACCTAAAAAGCTGCCTAGGTTGCCCGGCTGGCAACAGGGAAAAAACGTTTTTCAAAACGTGTGCGCATGGTGCGTGGTGAGACGTGGTGGCGTAGGCAGTGACGCGCAGTAGCACGCGGCCCCCCAGGATTGAGCCACCTGCGTGACGCTCAAATGACTCCCAAGTGGGACAGGCCCTTTAACCTTTAAAAATACGTTTTTTATGGTGGGAATTTAAGAAGGACATCGACCATTAATTTTATTACACTGCGATGGCGTGAGATATGCAACACTTACTCAAATCTCCAACAGCTGTCTCCATATGCAAATAAAATGTGACTGTACAACTTGTGACTGCGGCTTTTAAGATGTTTAGAGACACAGCACGGAAACAGGCCCTTCGGCCCACGAGTCCGCGCCGACCAGCGATCCCCGCACATTAACACTATCCTACACGCACCAGGAACAGTTTTACACATACACCAAGCCAATTAACCTACAAACCTGTGCGTCTTTGGAGTGTGGGAGGGAACCGGAGCACCCGGAGAAAACCCACGCAGGTCACGGGGGGAACGTACAAACTCCGTACAGACAGCACCCGTAGACGGGATCGAGCCCGGGTCTCTGGCGCTGCAAGGCAGCAACTCTACCGCAGTGCCACCGTGCCGTCCATGAATTAGCTGTCCAGACTAAAGCACCAATTCAAGGTGACCACTGAATCTTACTACAGTTGCCAAAGTGTCCATAATATTCTGCCTATGTATACATGGAGGGATATGCATCACGTGCAGGCAGATGAGAGTAGTTTAACTTGGCATTATGTATGGCACGGACGTTGTGGTGACTGAACTATCTGTTCCTGTTCTGTACTATTCTATGTTGAAACAGAGACATGAAATGCTGGAGTAAGTCAGCGGGACAGGCAGCATCTCTGGAGAGAATACTCCAGCATTTTGTGTCCCTCTTCGATATAAACCAGCATCTGCAGTTCCTTCCTGCACATTTTATCTGTGCCACCATTCTATGTCATGTATGTTGTACTCGGAGAGATACAGGGCGGAAACAGGCCCTTCGGCCCATCAAGCCCGCGCCGACCGGCGATCACCACGTACGTTAGCACTATCCTACACACTCTGAGGACAATTTTACAATTTTTACCGAAGCCAATTAACCTGCAAACCTGTCCGCCTTTGGAGTGTGGGAGGAAACCGGGAGAAATGCCACGTGGTCACAGGGAGAACGTGCAAACTCTGTTCGGACAGCGCTTGTAGTCAGGATTGAACCTGGGTCTCTGGCGCAGTAAGGCAGCAACTATACCCACTGCGCCAATGCTGCCCTTTTCCCACTGATTGAAGCTCCAAGCATTGAAAATAGAATGATGGGAAACCACGAGAACTTTGAACAATTTAAAGTTGGCAATAAAGAGGCTGGTGTCGATTCTTTTGGGAAATCTCTCTGTGCAAGTGTAGTAATGAGCCAAGTTATAGGAGTGGAATTAGGCCATTCGGCCCATCGAGTCCACTCTGCCATTCAATCATGGCTGATCTCTGCCTCCTAACCCCATTCTCCTGCCTCCTCCCCATAACCCCTGACACCCGTTTTAATCAAGAACCTGATCTATCTCTGCTTTGCTTTAAAAACATCCACTGACTTGGCCTCCACATCCATCTGTGGCAATGAGTTCCACAGATTAACTACCCTCTGACTAAAGAAGTTCCTCCTCACCTCCTTTCTGAAAGAGCGCCCTTTAATTCTGAGGCTGTGACCTCTGGTCCTAGACTTTCCCACCAGTGGAAACATCCTCTCCACATCCACTCTATCCAGGCCTTTCAATGAGGTCCCCCCTCGACCTTCTAAACTCCAGCGAGTACAGGCCCGGTGCCGACACACGCTCATCGTGTGCTAACCTTTCGGAAGTGATCAGTGTCAGCATTGGTTGGTGATTAGTGTGTATCTTATCTGATTAAGTAAAACAACTTGTGTGTGATTCATCTTTGCTTCTTTTCAATCTGTTTTTGCTGAATCGTTCATGAATACACTTTTGCAGAAAGCGATGGAGAAAATATGTTTTATCATTTATTTTCCAGTTTGCAGTTGTAGATTTACATAGGTTTACATAGAAAAATAGAAAATAGGTGCAGGAGGAGGCCATTCGGCCCTTCGAGCCAGCACCGCCATTCAATATGATCATGGCTGATCGTCCGCTATCAATAACCCGTGCCTGCCTTCTCCCCATATCCCTTGACTCCACTAGCCCCTAGAGGTCTATCCATGATTTATACGTGCAGGAGGGAACTGCAGATGCTGCTTTACAACAAAGGTAGACACAAAACGCTAGAGTAACTCAACGGGTTAGATAGTATCTAGGGGTCGCCAACTTTCCCGCTCCCAAATAAGGGACGAAAGGTCAAAATAAGGGACAGATTCACGACGGCGATTAGTTGACCGACTGGGCCGTGGCTGGGTGAATGATGAGTTGGCCCCGGGTGCTGGACTGCACACAAAGCCCAGCCGGCGGGGCCAGCTGAGGAGTTTCGGCCCGGGACGTGCGACGCCGCGCGCAAAGTCCGGCGCCCCGTCCAACTCATGAACCGATGATCGGCCATGAGAAGGAGGGGTGGTGGTGTCGGTGGTAAACGAAGGTCCGAAGGTCGGACAGCTGGCCGGGCTGTCGACCGACGGGGCCACGGGCGAGGCGCTGCTGCTGCTGCACTCCACGGGCTGCACTACGTCGGGACGGGTGAGGCGGGGCCGGACGCGGCGCTCCGACCCGACAGTCCCCTCGACCCGCGTAGTAGCGGTCAAATACGGGACAAGGGCAGTCCCATACAAGACAAACTAATTTATCCCAATATATGGGATGTCCCGGCTAATACGGGACAGTTGGCAACACTCGCAGTCTCTCTGGAGAAAAGGAATGGGTGAAGTTTCGGGCCGAGACCCTTCTTCAGACCAGGTTTGGTCTGCTCCGGTTTCCTCCCACACTCCAAAGGCCTACAGGTGTGTAGGTTAATTGGCTTTGGTAAAATTGTAAATTGTCCCTAGTGTGTGCAGGATAGTGTTAGTGTGCGGGGATCACTGGTCGGCACGGTCTTGGTGGGCCGAAGGGCCTGTTTCCGCGCTGCATCTCTGCAAAACTAAGCCATTCCTGCTCTCCACAGATGCTGCCTGAGCCGCTGAGTTACTCCAGCATTTTGCGTCTAGTTCCATCGTTAGTTTACTGAGTTTCTGATTGAAAGCAGCTTGTGAAACGTAATATTCTGTGCCATCCTGGCACGATGGGAGCCGGCCACGTTCACATGATACTTGTCCATGTAATTCTATCCCTGGCCTGGGGAATTAGTGCTGGGGAATTAGCTCAAATGGTAGAGCGCTCGCTTAGCATGCGAGAGGTAGCGGGATCGATGCCCGCATTCTCCATTTCTCTTTTAGGTGGCGCAGCGGTAGCGTTGCTGCCTCAAAGCGCCAGAGACACCACCCGGGTTCGATCCTGACTACGGGTGGTGTCCGCACGGAGTTCGCACGTTCTCCCCGTGACTTGACGCCAGGATCTCCGGTTTCCTCCCACACCCCTAATAATGTGCGGGTTTGTTGCTTAATTGGCTTTGGTGAAATTGTAAATTGTCCCCAGTGTGTGTGGGATAGTGTTTGTGTGCGGGGATCGCTGGTCGGCGCGGACTCGGAGGGGCCGAAGGGCCTGTTTATGCGCTGTATCTCGAAACTATACTTAACTAAACTCAAATCGATAGGTGTAGCCGTGCGTATCATACAATTGAAGCCAGGTTTACATCCGCAGTTAATTAAATGCTCGAATACTGATTGAAGCTCCAAGCATTGAAAATAGAATGATGGGAAACCACGAGAACTTTGAACAATTTAAAGTTGGCAATAAAGAGGCTGGTGTCTATTCTTTTGGGAAATCTCTCTGTGCAAGTGTAGTAATGAGCCAAGGCATGTTAAATTCGGAATCACATGTTGAATGTTTCTCTTCGAAGTGCTTATAATAAATCATAAATGTACTTGTGAGACTGTAGTAAGTGCATTTAATATGGATATTGGCCGTGAGATTTTTTTTTTGCCTCTGGCCCTCTTCCAGCTTTCTCTCCCCACCCTACACTCATTCTGCCGAGGGCAGTCTGCCCTAATTCTACTGCTAGAACTTGGGAACTTGGGAAAAGGGCAGCATTGGCGCTCGAGACCCAGGTTCGATCCTGACTACAAGCACAGTGGCGCAGCGGTAGAGTTGCTGCCTTGCAGCGCTTACAGCACCGGCGAGCATGGGTTCGATCCAGAGATGATGCCTGTCCCGCTGAGTTACTCCAGCACTTTGAGTCCATCTCTGCCTTTTCAAACCATTGGCTACCAATGGTTCTCCCATGACCTGGAGTATTGTGCGCAGTTTTGGTCCCCTAATTTGAGGATGGACATTCTTGCTGTTGAGGGAGTGCAGCGTAGGTTTACAAGGTTAATTCCCGGGATGGCGGGACTGTCGTATGCTGAGAGAATGGAGCGGTTGGGCTTGTACACTCTGGAGTTTAGAAGGATGAAAGCGGATCTTATTGTAACATATAAGATTATTAAGGGTTTTAACACGCTAGAGGCAGGAAACATGTTCCCGGGGGAGTCCAGAACCAGGGGCCACAGTTTAAGAATAAGGGGTGAAGCCATTTAGAACGGAGTATTTAGTATCCAGAGAACCGGCCTCCACCACACTCTGAGGCTAGAATTCCACAGACTCACAACTCTCTGTGTGAAAAGGTCTGTGGAATTCTCCGCCTCAGAGGGCGGTGGAGGCCGGTTCTCTGGATGCTTTCAAGAGAGAGCTAGATAGAGCTGTTAAAAATAGCGGAGTCAGGGAATATGGGGAGAAGGCAGGAACGGGGTACTGATTGGGTATGATCAGCCATGATCACATTGAATGGCGGTGCTGGCTCGAAGGGCCGAATGGCCTCCTCCTGCGCCTATTGTCTATTGTCTATTAATTGACCTCGGTAATAATTGTAAAATTGCCCCTTCTCCCCATATCCCCTGACTCCGCTATCTTTAAGAGCCCTATCTAGCTCTCTCTTGAAAGCATCCAGAGAACCGGCCTCCACCGCCCTCTGAGGCTGAGAATTCCACAGACTCGCAACTCCCTGTGTGAAAAAGTGTTTCCCGTTCTAAATGGCTTACCCCTTATTAACCGACAAATCTGTATGCCTTTGGAGTGTGGGTGGAGGAAATCCTCGCGGTCCCGGGGAGAACGTGCAAACTCCGTCTGGACAGCACCCGTGGTCAGGATCGAACCCGGGTCCCTGGCGCTGTGAGGCAGCAACTCTACCGCTGCGCCACCGTGCCGCCCAGCTACTCCATTGTCTGTAGATTCCTGCATGTTTTTGCCTTGTAGGGCTGTTTTGAATTTCCTAATTACTTTTGGCCAGTGTTGGTTTCTCAAAGTTGACAAGCTGACATGGCGGTGACCTGCGTTCATGCAGCAAACTGCTGCAGGCAACTCACAGGAACACATTTCAAGTAAAACGTGACACCGAAGCACAAAGAAATATTCGAACAGGTAAGCCAATCTTTGGCCGAGGCTTCGTGGAATGACTTGAAGGGTGAAGAGAGTTCCGGCACAAACAAAAGGTGCAGCCACCAGTGCTATCCATTCATTGGGAAGATGGAGCATGGAAGCAGGCTCTTCAGCCCATCCAGTCCATGCTGACCATCAGTCACCCATTCACACCAGTTCACGGTGGCGCTTCGGTAGAGTTGCTGCCTCACAGCGCCAGAGACCCGGGTTCGATCCCGACCACGGGTGCTGTCCGTACGGAGTTTGCACGGTCTCCCCGTGACCTGCGTAGGGTTTTTCCGGTTGCTCCGCTTTCCTCCCACACCCCAAAGACATAGAAACATAGAACATAGAAAAATAGGTGCAGGAGTAGGCCATTCGGCCCTTCGAGCCTGCACCGCCATTCAATGTGATCATGGCTGATCATCCAACTCGGTATCCCGTACCTGCCTTCTCTCCATACCCCCTGATCCCTTTAGCCACAAGTGCCACATCTAACGCCCTCTTAAATATAGCCAATGAACTGGCCTCAACTACCTTCTGTGGCAGAGAATTCCAGAGACTCACCACTCTCTGTGTAAAGAATGTTTTCCTCATCTCGGTCCTAAAGGAATTCCCCCTTATCCTTAGACTGTGACCCCTTGTTCTGGACTCCCCCAACATCGGGAACAATCTTCCTGCATCTAGCTTGTCCAACCCCTTAAGAATTTTGTAAGTTTCTATAAGATCCCCCCTCAATCTTCTAAATTCCAGCGAGTACAAGCCGAGTCTATCCAATCTTTCCTCATATGAAAGTCCTGACATCCCTGACATATGGGATTGCAGCTTAATTGGCTTTGTAAAAATTGTCCCCAGTGTACAGAATAGTACACTAAAGGGCCTGTCCCACTTGCATGCGTTTGGCGCGACCAAACAGAAGCGGTGGTCGCGCGTGATGTCATTTGCGTCATACCTACCACTCAGCTGGGACAATTTACAATTTTACCGAAGCCATTTAACCTACCAACCTGCGCATCTTTGGAATGTGGGATGAAACCGGAGCACCTGCAGAAAACCCACGTGGTCACAGGGAGAACGCGCAAACTCTGCCCAGACAGCGCCAATATTCAGGATGGAACTCGGGTCTCTGGTGCTGTAAGGCAGCAACTCTAACGCTGCCCCATCGTGTCTGCCTTGCCGCACCTATCTTTTACTTTACTTAGAATTTCATTCCAGTTGTGGTAAATGCATTTCCCTGTAATGTTGATATCTGTTTGGTTGCCAAGAATTCTGTGCAGTGGGGGACTTCTTGTACCTGCACGGAAACTTGTTTGTCTTGTATGATGTTCCAATTAGATAAACAAAGGCCTCGGGAGCAACACTGCGGAAGGTGTAGCTGGTGATGGTAGGTTGTTCTCAACCATGAGATGGAACATAGAACATCGTACAGCACAGGAACAGGCCATTCGGCCCACGATGCCTAGACCAACTCTTACATAGTGACAGTCAACTGCAGAACGCAGACAAAAGTGCTGGAGAAACAGCGGGTGAGGCAGGAATAGGCAACGTTTTGGGTCGAGACCCTTCTTCACTCCATAGATGCTGCCTCACCCGTTGAGTTTCTCCAGTATTTTTGTCTACCTTCGATTTTTCCAGCATCTGCAGCTCTTTCTTAATCAACTGCAGGTGCTGGTTTATACCAAGGAAAGTGCTGGAGTACCTCAGTGGCACAGTGGTAGAGTTGCTGCTTCAAGGGCCTGTCCCACTAGAGTTGCTGCTTCAAGGGCTTGTCCCACTAGAGTTGCTGCTTCAAGGGCCCGTCCCACTAGAGATGCTGCTTCAAGGGCCTGTCCCACTAGAGATGCTGCTTCAAGGGCCTGTCCCACTAGAGTTGCTGCTTCAAGGGCCTGTCCCACTAGAGTTGCTGCTTCAAGGGCCTGTCCCACTAGAGTTGCTGCTTCAAGGGCCTGTCCCACTAGAGTTGCTGCTTCAAGGGCCTGTCCCACTAGAGTTGCTGCTTCAAGGGCCTGTCCCACTAGAGTTGCTGCTTCAAGGGCCCGTCCCACTAGAGTTGCTGCTTCAAGGGCCTGTCCCACTAGAGTTGCTGCTTCAAGGGCCCGTCCCACTAGAGTTGCTGCTTCAAGGGCCCGTCCCACTAGAGTTGCTGCTTCAAGGGCCTGTCCCACTAGAGATGCTGCTTCAAGGGCACGTCCCACTAGAGTTGCTGCTTCAAGGGCCCGTCCCACTAGAGTTGCTGCTTCAAGGGCCCGTCCCACTAGAGTTGCTGCTTCAAGGGCCCGTCCCACTAGAGTTGCTGCTTCAAGGGCCTGTCCCACTAGAGTTGCTGCTTCAAGGGCTTGTCCCACTAGAGTTGCTGCTTCAAGGGCACGTCCCACTAGAGTTGCTGCTTCAAGGGCCTGTCCCACTAGAGTTGCTGCTTCAAGGGCCCGTCCCACTAGAGTTGCTGCTTCAAGGGCCTGTCCCACTAGAGTTGCTGCTTCAAGGGCTTGTCCCACTAGAGTTGCTGCTTCAAGGGCCTGTCCCACTAGAGTTGCTGCTTCAAGGGCCCGTCCCACTAGAGATGCTGCTTCAAGGGCCTGTCCCACTAGAGTTGCTGCTTCAAGGGCTTGTCCCACTAGAGTTGCTGCTTCAAGGGCCTGTCCCACTAGAGTTGCTGCTTCAAGGGCCCGTCCCACTAGAGATGCTGCTTCAAGGGCTTGTCCCACTAGAGTTGCTGCTTCAAGGGCCTGTCCCACTAGAGATGCTGCTTCAAGGGCCCGTCCCACTAGAGTTGCTGCTTCAAGGGCCCGTCCCACTAGAGTTGCTGCTTCAAGGGCCCGTCCCACTAGAGTTGCTGCTTCAAGGGCCTGTCCCACTAGAGTTGCTGCTTCAAGGGCCCGTCCCACTAGAGTTGCTGCTTCAAGGGCTTGTCCCACTAGAGTTGCTGCTTCAAGGGCCTGTCCCACTAGAGATGCTGCTTCAAGGGCCCGTCCCACTAGAGTTGCTGCTTCAAGGGCCCGTCCCGCTAGAGTTGCTGCTTCAAGGGCCCGTCCCACTTAGGCAATTTTTTAGGCGACTGCCTGCGATGGAATTTTTTAGGCGACCACGACAATAGAATTCACCGAAGTCAGCTCCGGCGACAACCTACGTCATCCCGGCGACAACCGACGACAGCATCTACGTCAGCAGAAGACAAGCTACGACAAGCCCACGGTCGGCGATTCTAAACATTTTCTTAATGAAGTACAACACTCAGAACGCTGGAGAATCTCGGTGGGTCAGGCAGCATCTGTGGAAGGAATGGGCAAGCGAGTTACATAGAAACATAGAAATTAGGTGCAGGAGTAGGCCATTCGGCCCTTCGAGCCTGCACTGCTATTCAATATGATCATGGCTGATCATCCAACTCAGTATTCCCGTACCTGCCTTCTCTCCATACCCTCTGATTCCCTTAGCCACAAGGGCCACATCTCACTCCCTCTTAAATATAGCCAATGAACTGGCCGCAACTACCCTCTGTGGGCGAGAGTTCCAGAGACTCACCATTCTCTGTGTGAAAAAAAACCTTGGCATTTTGTGTCTATCTTTAGTTTAATTCACTTTAGTTTATTGTCAGGTGTACCGGGGAACAGTGAAAAGCGTTTTGTTGCGTGCTAACCTGTCAGCAGAAAGACAATACATGATTATAATCGAGCCGTCCACAGTGTACAGATACATCCCACTTCTGACACCATGTTGTGTTTCGGCTGTTGTAAATAACTGAAGCTTTACACCAGGATAAAGGTCCAAAGACTTTATTAACTACACTGCAAATGTCACGTCACACTTGCACGTCTCTCTAATTCTAAGAGAACCAGGCAAGGAGAGGTTACTGTAAAGCTAGTGGGCATAACTACAAAAGCATGACTCATAACATGAGTGACACTGATCTACACAGGATAATACGGATAAAGAGAATAATGTTTAGTAAAGGCAGGTGTCGGCATCCGACGGCCCACGGGCCGGATGCGGCCCTTAATCCGAAATTATCCGGCCCGCAGGCGGGTTTTTCTTCAATTCGTTTCCACGACCTGGGAACCGCAGCCAGGCCCTGGGGCACGCGAGGGACCTGGGCGCTACAGCCAGGCCCGGGGCAAGCGAGCCAACCTGGGAACCGCAGCCAGGCCCTGGGGCAAGCGAGCCGACCCGGGAACTGCAGAAAACGAATTGAAAAACCTGTGCAAACTAACGTGAAAACACAACGCCAAGTGTCGCACTACGGCGATAGATGTGGCCCGCCATCCGCTCACAGCCATGGGTCCTGGCCCCTGTGCAGAACAAGGTTGCCCATCCCTGAGTTAAGTTGACTGACGTTTAGGACCCGCAACTAGAGTCCAACGTGAGCATGACATTGTAAAAGTCAATGGGGAAGATGGTGAGTTTGTGGAAGATAGACACAAAATACTGGAGAAACTCAACGAGGCATGAGCCAGCATCGCTGAGGAAAAGGAGTTGGTGACATTTTGGGTCGGAATCCTTATTCAGACCTAGTGAGTTTAAGGAGCTATGGTTAAGAGAGGAATTTGACCAGGCAAAGTAGATTAGTATCAAACAAGTCATTATAGGACACAACTTAAGAGAGGCCAGGAAATGACTTTGGTAAGTAGGATTAAGGGGAAGCCAAAAGCCTTATTGAAGTATATCAGAAACAAGAAGGTCTTCAAGGGAAAAAAAATTGGATAAGTGAATGAGGACCTGAATGGCAAGAAAAAGACTCATTGTGCTGGAGTAACTCAGTGGGTCAGGCAGCATCTCCAGAGAACATGGATGGGTGCAGGAAGGAACTGCAGATGCTGGTTTATACCGAAGATAGGTAGGAAATGCTGGAGGAACTCAGCGGGACAGGCAGCGTCTCTGGAGAGGAGGAATGGGTGATGCTTCAGGGTCGAGACCCTTCTTCAATCGACCTGAGACGTCACCCATTCCTTCTCTCCGGAGATGCTGCCTGTCCCGATGATCAGGGATAGGTGACGTTTTGGGTCGGGGGCCCTTCTTCATGTGTTGTGAATCTTGAGCAAAGGACAAAAGTGCTGGTCTAACCCAGCGGGTCAAGGAAGCATCTCTCGAGAACGTGGGTCGGTGAGTCGTCTCTGGTGATGGACCCTTCTTCAGATCTAGACCTGAACGAATTGGGGATGATCAGCCATGATCACATTGAATGGCGGTGCTGGCTCGAAGGGCCGAATGGCCTACTCCTGCACCTATTGTCTGTTGTCTATTGAATACGTCTCACTGGTATGTAGCCGGGCGCAGAGGTATTGTGGAGGCAGGGCATTTAAGGGAGGAGCAAGTGATATTCTGGAGAGTTGCCTGCACCAGGAAGGAGGAAATGTTAAACGTATTGGAGCACACTAATGGTGAATAAACAAACCAGCTTGATGAGATCTGCTTCACGATGTTAAAGGAAGCAGTCGGGGACTTGACTGGTGCTCCGACCGAGATTTCTGCATCTTCACCAGCCGCAGGTGAGGTGCCAGAAGACTGGAGGAAGGTTGAGGTGCTTTTATTCAATAAATGTAGAAGAACCACAGGGCAACGAGCCTTGTATCAAGGGTAGGGAAATATGCTGGAGAAAGGAATGAGTGTCCAGGGTCTATGATCTTGTAGAAACATATAAAATTATAAAAGGACTGGACAAGCTAGATGCAGGAAAAATGTTCCCAATGTTGGGCGAGTCCAGAACCAGGGGCCACAGTCTTAGAATACAGGGGAGGCCATTTAAGACTGAGGTGAGAAAAAAACCTTTTCACCCAGAGAGTTGTGAATTTGTGGAAATTCACAGAGGGCAGTGGAGGCCAAATCACTGGATGGATTTAAGAGAGAGTTAGATAGAGCTCTAGGGGCTGGAGGAAGCAAGGGATATGGGGAGAAGGCAGGCACGGGTTATTGATTGGGGACGATCAGCCATGATCACAATGGATGGTGGTGCTGGCTCGAAGGGCCGAATGGCCTCCTCCTGCACCTATTTTCTATGTTCCTATGTTTCCACAAGTGGGAGAGTCTAGGACCAGAGGGCACAGCCTCAGAATAAAAGAACAAACCTTTAAAAAGGAGATGAGGGGGAATTTCTTTAGTCAGAGGGTGGTGAATCTCTGGAATTCTTTGCCAAGTCAGTGGATATTTTTAAGGTGGAGATAGATTCTTGATCAGTACGAGTGTCAGGGGTTATGGGGAGAAGTCAGGAGAATGCGGTTGTGAGGGAGATGTAGATCAGCCATGATTGAATGGCAGAGCAGACTAGATGGGCCGAGTGGCCTAATTCTACTCCTATTCCTTATTTAATCGGAACCTGAGGGTATATGGAACGAGCTGCTGGAGGAGGTAAGAAGGAACTGCAGTTGCTGGTTTATTCATGATTTTGATGAGAATGTACTGGGCATGTTTAGTACGTTTGCAGATCTCACAAAAATAGATGGACACAAAATGCTGGAGTAACTCAGCGGGACAGGCAGCATCTCTGGAGAGAAGGAATGGGCAACGGTCGAGACCCTTCTTCTCGATCCGGAACGTCACCCATTCCTTCTCTCCAGAGATGCTGCCCGTCCCGCTGAGTTACTCCAGCATTTTGTGTCTACCTTCGGTGTAAACCAGCACCTATCTGCAGGTCCTATCCTACACTAAAACAGAAGGTATCATAGACAGCCAAGATGGTTTGCAAGTGCTTTTCAGCACGTGGGCCAAGGAATGGCAAATGGAGTTTAATTCAGGTAAATGTGAAGTGACAGCACTTCAAACTTGAGAGTTCAAACTTGGGCTAGTGACTGGAAAGTGAAGGGGCAGATTAAAAGGTGTCTCCTAAGTTTTGGGTGACCCTTCTTCAGACCCGAGCTGCCAGAGGAGGCAGTTGAGGCCGGGACTATCGCAACGTTTAAGAAACATTTTGACAGGTACATGGATGGGGCAGGTTTAGAGAAAATAAATGGTCGGCACGGACTGGGAGGGCCGAGAAGGCCTGTTTCCGTGCTGTAATTGTTATATGGTTATATTAGAGGGATGTGGGCCAAACGCAGGCAGGTGGGACCAGGTAGATGGGGTATGTTGGTCGACGTGGGCAAGCTGGGACGAAGGTCTTGTTTCCACGCTGTGTGATTCTGACGCTATTTACCTCGCCCAGAATTTGCATTTTGCCGAAGGTTTTAAATATTTTCATATTTCTATGAGCGTCAGTCGTATTTCGTTTAAGCTTCAGGGCACAGTATAATGATGTATTTTATAGTTTTGCAAATAGAGCACTTCAGAAGTCATGCTCCAAGTTATGAAAAGTACATTAAAATGTTAAGTTATCAAGTTTGAATTTTTTATTCAAAACCTAATTTGAATCATGAAATTTGCATGTACTTTGCGATTTTGAAATTGTCCTTGCATTGTATCATTTAAACGCTTACCTCACACTGCGTACATTCAAGGGGGAAATCAAAGAGTTTATACATCAGGGAGGTGGGCGTAGCAAAGTTAAATTGAGGGGGAAGATCAGCCATGAAGGGCGGTAGGGTAGAGCCGCTGCCTCACAGCGCCAGAGACCCGGGTTCAATCCTGACCTCGGGTGCTGTCTGTGTGGAGTTTGCACGTTCTCCCTGTGACCGTGGGTGGGTTTTCTCCGCTTTCCTCCCACGCCACTGAAAGTTGGCGTGCAGGTACAGCAGGCAGTGAAGAAAGCTAATGGAATGTTGGCCTTCACAACAAGAGGATTTCAGTATCGGAGTAGAGAGGTCCTTCTGCAGTTGTATAGATGAGGCCACATCTGGAGTATTGTGTACAGTTTTGGTCTCCTAATTTGAGGAAGGGCATCCTTGTGATTGAGGCAGTGCAGCGTAGGTTCACGAGATTGATCCCTGGGATGGCGGGACTGTCATATGAGGAAAGATTGAAAAAACTAGGCTTGTAGTCACTGGAGTTTAGAAGGATGAGGGGGGATCTTATAGAAACATATAAAATTTTAAAAAGGACTGGGTAGAAGGCAGGAATGGGAATTGGGGATGATCAGCCATGATCACGTTGAATGGTTGTGCTGGCTCGAAGGGCCAAATGGCCTACTCCTGTACTTATTATCTATTGTCTATTGACTGGACAAGCTAGATGCAGGAAAAATGTTCCCAATGTTGGGCGAGTCCTGAACCAGGGGCCACAGTCTTAGAATAAAGGGGAAGCCATTTACGACTGAGGTGAGAAAAACCGTTTTCACCCAGAGAGTTGTGAATTTGTGGAATTCCCTGCCATAGAAGGCAGTGGAGCCCAAATCACTGGATGGATTTAAGAGAGAGTTAGATGGAGCTCTATGGGCTAGTGGAGTCAAGGGATATGGGGAGAAGGCAGGCACGGGTTATTGATTGAGGACGATCAGCCATGATCACAATGAATGGCGGTGCTGGCTCGAAGGGCCGAATGGCCTCCTCCTGCACCTATTTTCTATGCACCAGAGACGTGCGGGTTTGTAGCTCAATTGGCATCTACATTATAAGAGAATTCCCTCTAACGTGCAGGGAGTTGATGTGAGAATGGGATGACATACAACAATTAGTGCGCATGGGTGATTGATGGTCGGCGCGGACTCGATGGGCTTAAAGGCCTGTTTTCCATGCTCTATCTCCAAACTAAACTAAATTAAACTAAACTAAAGTTTGCCACAAAATGCTGGAGTAACTCAGCGGGACAGGCAGCATCTCTGGAGAGAAGGAATGGGTGACAATTTGGGTTGAGACCCTTCTTCAGGTTGTCCCCCCAATCCAGGCATCATCCTGATAAACCTCCTCTGCACCCACATTCAGACTGAAGAAGAGTCTTGACACGAAACGTCACCCATTCCTTCTCTCCAGAGATGCTGCCGGTCCCGCTGAGTTACTCCGGCATTTTGTGTCCGTATTCAAATGACGTCACGCGCTCCAGACGGCTGTGCGGACGCATGAAGTCGCACATTGTGGTGAATACTCAGGATTATCCCTTTAATCTTCTGCCACAAGAATGCTTTTAAAGCTAGCTGGAAGATTTAAGCTTCACCCGAAGATTTTTAGCAGCTATCTGCAGAGTTCACCGCTGCAGTGTCAATTTGTTATGATAGTATCTGCCTCGATTACCTGTTCTGGAAGCTCGGTCCATATACCTGCCACCCTTTGTGTAAAAAAAAGTTGCCCCTCGGGTTCCTATTAAATCTTAGACAAAGCGCTGGCCAACTTAGCGTGTCAAACAACCACGAGAGTCAGAGGCAAGACTGCGAGCAAATGAGCCACGACTGACACTAATTTAGCCAGACAGATGATCTAATAAAGACTGGAGTGCTGGAGCAGCAGTGCGCTCAGCGGTCGAGTTGCTGCCTCGCAGCGCCAGAGACCCGGGTTCGATCCTGACTACCGGTGCTGTCTGTACGGAGTTTGTACGTTCTCCCTCGCGAAGGTCGCGCGCGACTTCATGCGTCCGCACAGCTGTCTGGAGCGCGTGACGTCATTTGAGTATGGACACAAAATGATGGAGTAACTCAGCGGGACCGGCAGCATCTCTGGAGAGAAGGAGTGGGTGATGTTTCGTGTCGAGACTCTTCAGTCTGAAAGAAAGGTCTTGACCCGAAAGTTCACCCATTGCTTCTCTCCAGAGATGCTGCCGGTCCCGCTGAGTTACACCTGCATTTTGTGTCCATCTTCAATTTTCTTGGCCCCGCTGTGGGAGTAGAAGTGGGGGCGGATCCGGACCGCAACGACCGTGAGCCCCAGGCTGAGCTCGGCGATCGTTTGCCAGCTTCTGCTGCTGTTGGAGGTGAGACGTTGCGTCGCGCCAGGGTCTTGGGCCTGTCCCACTTTGGCCGTAAGTTACGCAACAGGCCGTTGGCGAGCAAAGATTTTGTCTGCTACAAAAAATATCGGAGCCCCGCGCGATGTCGCGCACAACTACATACCCCTCCGCGCTTCTCAGTGGGACCGGCCCCGCTAGGCCACACGATGCCCGTGCGCCTCACAGTGACCACGAGGTCGCGTAATTTGCGTGCCAGGGACACGTAAGTGGGACAGGCCCTTTAGCCATCCGAGACGTCCAGATTTCCCCCATGTTACAGAGGGTTTTCCATTCGAGCGCTTTCCGGGCCGAAACGTCGCCTATCTCCTTCGCTCCGTAGATGCTGCTGCACCCGCTGAGTTTCTCCAGCATTTTTGTCTATGGCAGTTGTCTAATCCTCCATTCCAAATATTTTCCTCACCGTTTGTCAACGGGGGAGAGACTCCGTTCCTTTTGAACTGCAGCTTTGAGCTAATATCCTCCACGGACTTGCATATTCATCAAGACCTGGAAATAATTTAACGGTAACATAATGAGCCAGCCTGCTCTTCAATTAATATGCAAGATGATTTATTCTTGTTTGTTTATGTCGCCAGTTGATGACTGGTTTGCAGCAACGTGACCTTGCAAAGCCATTGTTATTCACTGGCGTGATACTTCATTCACTTGTTTGACCCACCTTTAAGGGCCTGTCCCACCAGCATGCAACTCCATGCGGTGAGCGCGACCTAACGTGTTCGCTTGAGCCGTCCGGCGTCGCGGGGCCGGTCCCACTTCGATCGCCGGAGCCGTGCGGAATTGTGCGGAGTTCGTCCCGACATCGCGCGGCGCTCCGAAAAACTGACTATGCTAAAAAATTCCGCGCGGCAACGGCTTGTCGGCTCGCAGTCGCCTCGATGCATTACACACCGCCTCAACATCGTGCCTCTGTGAACCTATCTGTAGATGCCTCCGTGACCCTTTATGTGTGTGGCTCCGTGGCCCTCTGTGTTTGTGCCTCTGTGCCCCTCTCTGTGTGCCCCTCTCTGTCCTGGCGAACTTACCTTAGACTTCGATGCAAGTTCACCTCACTTTGCGCCGCGTTGCGCCACTCACCCGACCTCCTCGCGGCCCTCGCTGCCGGTTTGGTCGCGCTCATCGCATGGAGTCGGATGCTGGTAGGACATACCCTTACGTTTAGTTTAGGAAGGAACTGCAGATGCTGGTTTAAACCGAAGATTGACACAAAAAGCTGGAGCAACTCAGCGGGACAGGCAGCATCTCTGGAGAGAAGGAATAGGCAGAGATGCTGCCTGTCCCACTGAGTTATTCCAGCTCCTTGTGTCTACCTTTAATTTAGTTTAGAGATGCAGTGCGGAAACAGGCCCTTCGGCCCACCGGGTGTGTGCTTCAACCAGTGAAACCTGCCCATTAAAGGGCCTGTCCCACTTGCCGATTAATTTCGGGGTCTGCTGGCGTCATTGACTGACGGAATAATGTCGCCAAAAGATTTTGAACATTTCAAAATCCAGCGGCGACAAAAAAAATGTTGCGACACTTGAAAAAAACGCCGCGCGTCATACGGCGTCACGCCGCATCATGCCGCAAATTTTTTTGGCGATCTGATAAGTCGGTCAATGATGCCGGCTGTCGCCGAAAAAAAATCACCAAGTGGAACAGGCCGTTTACATTACCCGACACACACTCGGGACAATCTACATTTATACCAAGCCAATTATCCTCATACCTACACATCTTTGGAGTGTGGGAGGAAACCGAAGATCTCGGAGGAAACCCACGCGGGTCACGGGGTGAACGTACAAACTCCGTACAGACAGCACCCGTAGTCGGGATCAAACCCGGGTCTCTGGCGCTGCAAGCGCTGTAAGGCAGCAACTCTACCGCTGCGCCACCGTGCCGCCCAGGTACGAGGCGATTTGTACAAGGTCATTTATCATTTACATGCATTATAGAATGAAAATGCGGCTCCAGCTCATTGTAGTCAACATAATCAAAGACCTGTCCCTCCCCGCTCATTCCCCCTTCCCCCTTCTTCCTCCCCCCTTCGGGCCAAAGGTACAGAAGCTTGAAAGCACGCATCACCAGACTCGGGAACAGAGACTTCCCCTCTGTTATCAGGCTTCTGAACCGGCCGTCCATAAGCTAGGGTGCTGTCCGATAGTCTGTTCAGTTAAATGTATATTGGTCATACACTGATGTCATATTATAAGTGCTAGGAGCAGAATTAGGCCATTCGGCCCATCAAGTCTACTCTGCCATTCAATGATGGCTGATCTATCTCTCCCTCCTAACCCCATTGTGCCTTCTCCCCATAACCCCTGACCCTCGTACTATCTATCCCTGCCTCATAAATATCCAGTTGACTTGGCCTCCACAGCCGTCTGCGGCAAAGAATTCCACAGATTCAGAACCCACTGACTAAAGAAATTCCTCCTCAGGAAGGTCCTTTAATTCTGAGGCTGTGACCTCTGTTCCAGACTCTCCCACTAGTGGAAACATCCTCTGCACATCCACTGTCTCCCGGCATTATATATATATATAATGTGTGTGTGTGTGTGTGTGTGTGTGTGTATATATATATATATATATATATATATATATATATATATATATATATGACCAGCACATAGAAGCATGGATTTTTTGTCATTGAAGTAACCAATTAATCATTTGACATTTTATTGATCGTGATTAATAAAACATGAGTCGGTGACGTTTCTGGCTGGGACCCTTCTTCGGACGCTGCCTGACCCGTTGAGTTACCCCAGCACTTTGTGTTTTTATTTGCAAACCAGAAATGGTAGTTTGGTTTCTTTAGTTTAGTTTGGCTTAGTTTATTGCCACGTGTACCGAGGGACAGTGAAAAGCTTTTTGTCGCGTGCTAACCAGTCAGCGGAAAGACAATACGTGATTACAATCGAGCCATTCGCTGTGTATAGATACACGATAAGGGAATAACGTTTAGTGCAAGGTAAAGCCAGCAAAGTCCGATCAAGGAGAGTCTGACTGTCATCAAAACGGTAGGTAGTGGTTCAGCGCTGCTCTCTGGTTGTGGTAGGATGATTCAGTTGCCTGATAACAGCTGGGAAGAAACTGACCCTGAATCTGGAGGTGTGTGCGTTTTCACACTTCTGTACCTTTAGCCCGATGGGAGAGGGGAGAAGAGGGAGTGGCCGGGGTGTGACTGGTCCTTGATGATGCTGCTGGCCTTGCCGAGGCAGCGTGAGGTGTAGATGGAGTCAATGGAAGAGAGGTTGGTTTGTGTGATGGTCTGGGCTGCGTCCACAATTCGCTGTACAATTCTCTCTCCGCTATCGGTGCCTGACTTGTTGGGTATTTCCAGGATATTCTGTTGTTGTTTCATGATTTGTAGCATCTGCAGCATTTTGCTTTTGGAAATGCTACACTTGTTGCTTTACCTCCCCCCTCGACTCCATCCAAGGACCCAAGCGGTCTTTGCAGGTGAGGCAGAGGTTCACCTGCACCTCCTCCAACCTCATCTATTGCATCGGCTGCTCAAGATGTCAGCTGCTCTACATCGGTGAGACCAAGCGCAGGCTTGGCGATCGCTTCGCCCAACACCTGCGCTCGGTTCCCATTTTTTTTTTTTTTTTTTTTAAATTTCAAAATAGACTTTATTCGGGTAATAAATATAAACAATACATCAACCGTGCGAAAAGATTCATCCGACATTTTCGGAGGCTATACAAATTGTTCCATACAGTCTATATACATTGCTCAAATTTCACGAATCTATCCCCCACCCGTGCCACTCATGTGGCCCCCCGGCGTGGGATACCATCCCTTATTTTGAGGGGCGTCTCCACCATACCGTGCCCCCCATGTCCAGCAGCGGAAGGACCTTAGACTGTGGCCCTTCCCCACCGAGCCTTGGCATTGGCTGCACCGAGCTTCAGTGCGTCCCTCAGCACGTACTCCTGCAGTCTGCAGCGGGCCAGTCGGCAACGTTCCCCGACGGACATCTCGCTCTGCTGGGTGGGGAACAACGCTCGGGCAGACCAGAGAGCACAGTCCGCAATAACCAACCTGATCTCCCGGTGGCCCAGCACTTCAACTCCCCCTCCCATTCCGAATCCGACCTTTCTGTCCTGGGCCTCCTCCATGGCCAGAGTGAGCTCCACTGTAAATTGGAGGAGCAGCACCTCATATTTCGCTTGGGTAGTTTACACCCCAGCGGTTTGAACATTGACTTCTCCAATTTCAGGTAGTCCCTGCTTTCTCACTCCTTCCCCTCCCCTTCCCAGCTCTCCCACAGCCCACTGTCTCCGCCTCTTCCTTTCTTCTTCCCGCCCCCCCCCCCCACCCCCACTCCCACATCAGTCTGAAGAAGGGTCTCCACACAAAACGTCTCCTATTCCTTCGCTCCATAGATGTTGCCCCACCCGCTGAGTTTCTCCAGTATTTTTTGTCTATGGATTGGTGGTTTCTGCACACTGCAATGTCGAGCTTTTGAAAGTAAGATCTTTGCTGTCTTTCTTCACTCCAGGTGATTCATCATGTCTCACTCATCAGCTCGGCTAATCTGTTATCTATTCCGTTACAGGATATCAATAAAAGTAATTACAAATGAAGAAAGATTCACAATTCCGTGCTTTTGTATTTAGTGTCATGGATAATCTCTCAGATCGATTAGATGGTGCCAGTCAAAAAACTGGTTTAATACAATGGGAGGCACGGTGGCGCAGCGGTAGAGTTGCTGCCTCACGGAGCCAGGGACCCGGGTTCGATCCCGACCATGGGCGCTGTCTGTATGGAGTTTGCACGTTCTCCCCGTGACCTGAGTGGGTTTTCTCCTGGTGCTCCGGTTTCATCCCACACTCCAAAGACGTACAGGTTTGTAGGTTAATTGGCTTTGGTAAAATTCTAAATTGTCGCAAGTGTGTAGGACAGTGCTAGTGTGCGGGGTGATTGCAGGTCGACTCGGCGTGGGCTGAAGGGCCTGTTTCTGCGCTGTATTTCTAACGTCTTCAAGTCTAAACAATGCTGGTCTCGATTTATTCTCCATTGAATTACAAAAGTCCAAGAAGGCAACCAACGCTGGCGACTATTTGCGTGCTATCCACAGACGCAGATCTACTAACACATATTATAATCACTCCACAATCTGAAATCTCTATTCCTGCATCAACATTTCTTACTTTAAATATGATCCCTTTGGGCTATCCTCCATCAGACTTTGCTGGCTTTACCTTGCACTAAATATCATTCCTTTTTTGTGTATCTGCACACTGTAAACGGCTCGATTGTAATCACGTATTGTCTTTCCACTGGCCGGATAGCACGCAACAAAAAACCTCGGCACACGTGACAATGAACGCAACAGAAACCGAACTGAGAATCTAGGGCAGTGAAGGATAAATAGGAAAAATGATCACATTTGCATTCGGAGTCATTAATGTTTTATTATTATTAATGTTTAGTGTTTTCTGAGTCATTGGTAACTGTCACGATGTTGTTACTTGTGGGCGGAGCACCAAAGCAAATTCCTTGTATGTGAATACTTGGCCAATAAACTTACTTACTTGTTAGAAACGTACTTACATCGCAGTGGAACAAAATAATTTGAATCATGACTCAGTGAAGCATTTGTCGGGGGGGTTGAGGGGAAGGAAGGGGAGACAGAACCATTAAGCTGCAAGGAAATATGGCCCTGGTACCTTCTTCTTCTTCTTGTGTATGTCGTGCACAGCCTAAAGTTGTCGGACAACTTCTTCTATTTGATCTTGGGTACACAAAATGCTGGAGAAACTCAGCGGGTGCAGCAGCATCTATGGAGCGAAGGAGATGGGTAACGTTTCGGGCCGAAAACCTTCTTCAGACCTATTTGATCTTTGCTTAAAGGGCCTTTCCTACCAGCATCCGACTCCATGCGATGAGCGCGATCAAACTAGAAGCGGGGGCCCGCGCGGAGATCGGGTGATCCCCTGTACAGGGCTGTTCCCACCAGCATACGCCTGCATGCGGCAAGCGCGACCAAACCAGCAGCGAGGGCTGCGCGGAGGTCGGGTGAGTGGCGCAACGTGGCGCAAAGTGAGGCGAACTTGGAGCGAAGTCTTAAAGGTAAGTTCGCCAGGACAGAGAGGGGCACACAGAGAGGGGCACAGAGGCACACACAGAGAGGGCCACGGAGCCACACACATAGAGGGTCACGGAGGCACCTACAGAGAGGGTCACGGAGGCATGACGTCGAGACGGTGTGTAATGCGTCGAGGCGACTGCGAGCCGACAAGCCGTTGCTGCGCGGAATTTTTGAACATGGTCAGTTTTTCGGAGCCCCGCGCGATGTCGGGACGAACTCCACACAATTCCGCACGGCTCCGGCGATCGAAGTGGGACCGGCCCTGCGACGCCGGACGGCTCAAACGACCACGTTAGGTCGCGCTCATCGCACGGAGTTGAATGCTGGTGGGACAGGCCCTTAAGATTTATTTGATTGTGTACACCGGGTTGATTGCATTTGTCGAAACAGGGCGGACCACGTGAAGGTTGCAATCTTCCCACCCGCCCTGGTACCTGAGTCGGTACCTGGTCTGAAGAAGGGTCACGGCCTGAAGCGTCGCCCATCGCCCTTCTCTCCAGAGATGCCGCCTGTCCCGCTGAGTTACTCCAGCAGTTTGTGCCTCCCTTCAGTTCTCGAACCTTTAGTACATGCAAGTCTGCGACACATCAACCTGCGTCTGCGGTTCCTTCCTGCACATTTTACCTGCGTTGACTGTCTGCTGGCGATGTTGGTACATTGTAAATGTCTTGGCTCCGTGCCTTTTGTGTTGTGTAATTATGGCCAGGAGATAACGCTGGAACATTGAACTGTGCAGCCCTCTGTTTTGCCTTGGAGCTTGGAGACAACTCCACATCTCGTAATGAATCCCTTGTTTCTAATTGCTTGTTACAAGCCAGTTAAAACCAATTAATACTTGTTTCCCTGACTGCCAGTTTCATCTGGTGCAGACCTCTCTGTTGAATAGCAGCCGTTGCTGTTTGTCTTTATGGGCGATTAGATACGATATTTGTTTTATGATTTTTATTGAGGTCGGCGAAGATTAATGCTGGCAAGTGCATAACCGGCATGTCCACTTGTCTGTCTCATGGGATTCCCACCTGTCTGCTGAGGCCAAAGTTCCCCAATTAAACCTCAGTCGGGTTCGATCCCGACTATGGGTGCTGTCTGGTGGCGCCATCGAGTGTGCTCCGTCCTTTCAACCTTTTTTTATTTTTAGTCTGACAAAAAGGTTTGTTTTGGAGGTCTTTTAGTTTTTTTTATGTGGGGGAGGGGGGGGGGGGGGGTTGAAAGGGGGAGACAGTTTTTCTCAGTCACTACCTGGAGCGCCGGGACTGCCGACTTTAACACCGTGGAGCTGTGGTCTGCGGAGCTTCCAGCCGCGGGCGCCGCTGGCTTTAACATCGTGGAGTCCGGGGATCCTTCGCCGAGGATCGCCAGCGTTGAATCTCCGCCCAGCGCGGCCTGGGGACTTTGGGAGCCGCAGTCTCCGGTGGGAAGCGGCCGATTCGGAAACTCCAGGCCGCTGAGAGTGCTCTTACGTTCTGACGTCGGAGTTCCTTCATCCGCGAGAGGGCCTGAAACATCGGGCCGCTGTCACAACGACTGCGGAGGCCTCCACAGGCCCCGACCAGGCCAGACTGAAGAAGGGTCTCGACCCGAAACGTCGCCTATCTCCTTCGCTCCTTAGATGCTGCTGCACCCGCTGAGTTTCTCCGGCCTTTTGTGTACCCTAGAAACATAGAATATAGATGCAGGAGTAGGCCATTCGGCCCTTCGAGTCTTCACCGCCATTCAATATGATCATGGCTGATCATCCAACTCAGTAACCCGTACCTGCCTTCTCTCCATACGTCCTGATCCCTTTAGCCACAAGGGCCACTCCCTCTTAAATATAGCCAATGAACTGGCCTCAACTACCTTCTGTGGCAGAGAGTTCCACAGATTCACCACTCTCTGTGTGAAAAATGATTTTCTCATCTCAGTCCTAAAAGATTTCCCCCTTATCCTTAAACTGTGACCCCTTGTCCTGGACCTCCCCAACATCGGGAACAATCTTCCTGCATCTAGCCTGACCCCTTAAGAATTTTGTACGTTTCTATAAGATCCCCCGTCAATCTTCTAAATTCTAGCGACTATATTCTACTAGGTAGGCCAAATCAGTCGAGTGAAGCCCAGTGGCAGGATAACCACCACAGTCCACAGGGTGTCAGCACCCCAGGAGAAGCTTAACCAAGTACTGTCCCACCTACGGACACGAGCCCAGAGCCCAACCAGCCGCAGTCAGCGGTAGAGAGGAGGGTGGAAGGAAAAAAGCCGAACGGAGCAGTCACTGGCTGTGGCTGAAGAGAAAAGATGCTGTCTGGGCTGCCACGTGACCATCTAGGGGCTAACCATAAGACACGTGCCCAGGCCTGATCACCCTGTGTTGGGTCTGCCTCGACTGAGGGTGTCTTGTGATAAAAGGCCGAGATACCCAGTGACGTTGAGGTACACAACTGAAGACGTGTCTGATTGGTAGCAAAATTCACCTAGAGGTCATCCGCAACAATACCAAACGTCAACTGTAGTGAAAAACCTCAGGGATTGTAACATCCAGTCCTACTAATCAATGTCAATATAAGACCCAGCATCTCCTTAATTCTGGTCGCGGAATGTAGCTAGTTGAAAGGCCGAAGGAAGGATGGGCAGATTATAAGTTGGCATAGGTATGTACAGTAGCAGAAGGGCAGTGAAAGTCATACAACCTGTGCTTCCGTTGATCTTGCAAGAGGCAGAGGCTCGACGCGTGAAAATGTCTTGCGAAGAACAAACGTGAGAGAGATGGATGTATGTGTGGCGACGGAAATAACACGGTGAGAAAATACATCAGGAGATCAGGATTCATCAAGGCAGCTAAGAAAGCACAAGAGTGCCGAAGAATGCCGAGATGTGGACGTGTTTGGAAGGAAAAGTAATCGGCAAAAGGTACAGCGCAGAAACAGGCCCCATCGGCCCACCGATTCCGCACTGACCAGCGATCCCCGCACACTAACACTATCCTACACACTAGGGGCAATTTGAAGATATACCAAGCCAATTAACCTACAAACCCGTGCGTTTTTGGAGTGGGGGAGGAAACCGAAGATCTCGGTGAAAACCCACGCAGGTCACGGGGAGAACGTGCAAACTCCGTACAGACAAGTACCCGTAGTCGGGATCGAACCCGGGTCTCCGGCGCTGTAAGGCAGCAACTCAATCGCTGCGCCACCTTGACCACCCTAGGTGGGGAAAAGTATTTCGCCAAATGACAAAGTGTGGACAGGGGAAATTTGGCTGGGGTTGTGGGGAGAAGAGTTCAAGATTCAAGAGAGTTTATTGTCATGTGTCCTAGATACGACAATGAAATTCTTGCTTTGCTTCAGCACAACAGAACATAGTTGGCAAGAAGGCAGGAGAATGGGGTTGAGAGCGAAAGATAGACCAGCCATGGTTGAATGGCGGAGTAGACTTGATGGGCCGAATGGCCTAATTCTGCTCCTATCACCTTATGAACTAGCAGGGTCAGATTTGCTACCCTCCAATCCCCGGAGACAATTCCAGAATTTGTATGGACTTTTGGAAGTTGATTGCAGAGTCATCGTTACCTTTCACACCACCTCTTCCGAGACCCTAGAATATAAATCGTCGGTTCCGTGGGATTCATCAACGTTCACCAACGTTCAAAAACATCGGCTCTCTTTCTAAAACTAATCTTTAGTGCCCTCCAATCCTTGTTCTTGACCTGCCCTTGATTGTCTAATACATAAGCTTCTCCTCCAGAAAACAAAATGGCTGGTATTTTTTTTCCACTGCCCGTCTACACTTTGGAAAATGCAGGTGTCACGCGTTTGAACCTTAACCCCACTCCGCATAGAAACACGGTGCAGGAAGTAACTGCAGGTGCTGGTTGAAACCAAAGTGCTGGAGTAACTCGGCGGGACACGCAGCATCTCTGGAGAGAAGGAATGGGTGACGTTTCGGGTTGAGTCCCTTATTCAGCCCAGAGACATTAGGTTAGACGAACCAGGTACCAATGTCTGACTATGGGTGTGTGTGTCGGGGTCACCTGAAATGAACGGAATTAGGAGTCTGCTGCGTGTAGACCTGGGGGGCCAAAAAATGGGTGCTAAATAGATGAGTGAGGTACCACTTGTATCCACCACCATGGTGTGCTCACTGCCACGCCTACATCAACAACACCAAACGGCAGACATTTTTCCCGCTGCAAAGGGCCCGCCAGACCCCCTACAAAGGGCCTAAAAAATGGGCTAGCATATAGACAAGCAAGGTGCCACTCAAAAATAATGCCAAATTAATAAAAAAAATTGAGTTCAGAGAGTACAAAATGGGTTACGCCAGAAAAATAGTCCGCTGCACTACAGGTTGAACAAGTTAGGTCTTTATTCTTTGGAGCGCAGAAGGTTAAGGCGGGACTTGATTGATGTCTTTAAAATGATGAAAGGGATAGACATAGTTGACGTGGATAAGCTTTTCCATTGAGGGTAGGGAAGATTCAAACAAGAGGGCATGACATGAGAATTAAGGGACAGAAGTTTAGGGGTAACATGAGGGGGAACTTCTTTACTCAGAGAGTGGTGGCTGTGTGGAATGATCTTCCTGCAGAAGTGGTGGAGGCAGGATCGATTTTAACATTTAAAAGTAAAGTGGATAGGTATATGGACGGGAAGGGAATGGAGGGGTATGGTCTGAGTGCAGGTAGATGGGACTAGGGGAAAATAAATGGTCGGCACGGACTGGAAGGGCCGAGAAGGCCTGTTTCCGTGCTGTAATTGTTATATGTTTATATGGTACCAGACACCCCCAAAATGGACACCCTAGACCCTGTTGTCCAACTAGGCTATCCCACATATTGTGAGTAGCAGCTAGATCCAAGTTTAAATGATCTACCACACATGGCGGGATATAAAATATAAAATGAGACAGTCAGCGGTGCTGGCTCGAAGGGCAGAATGGCCTACTCCTGCATCTATTGTTTATCGTCTATTGAAAGGGAAGCGAGAGCTACAGAAGGTACATAGGACAAATGAATGAAACCTATGCAAAAAGTTACGATGATCGAGGAAATGTGGAGCCCACAATGGTCCGTTGTTGGCTGTGAGATAGGTGATAACTGTAAAAATTCACCTGGGTCACCTATGCGTCTTCATCTGAGATGCTCCCTGACCCACAGCTTACTCCAGCATTTTATGCCTATTAGCATCTGCAGTTCCTTCCTACACTTTTCATACTTTTAATGTTCCTCTCCTCTGGCTCTCAGCCGGAAGAAGGGTCTAGATCCAAGACGTCACCCAATCCTTCTCTCCAGTGATGCTGCCTGTCCCGCTGAGTTACTCCAGCATTTTGTGTCTATCTTCTGCACGATAACACTGCTGGCAGCGCATGGACGTGTAGCTATGGCAATAAGATGACCTAGCCTTAATCCTGTGTGTGTATGTAAGTAAATCATTGGAGGACATTATGCAGAAGGCCTTACATATTCCACTCCTTGTTCAATGAAGGACATCCTTGCTATTGAGGCAGTAGGTTCACAAGGTTAATTCCCAGGATGGCAAGACTGTCTTTTGAGGAAAGATTGGAAAGGCTGGGCTTGTATTCACTGGAATTTAGAAGGATGAGAAGGGATCTTATAGAAACATATAATATTATAAAAGGACTAGACAAGTTAGATGCAGGAAACATGTTCCCAATGTTGGGCAAGTCCAGAACCAGGGGTCATAGTCCAAGAATAAAGGGGAGGTCATTTAAGACTGAGGTGAGAAAAACCCTTTTCACCCAGAGATTTGTGAATTTGTGGAATTCCCTGCCTTCATTGGAGGCCAGGTCACTGGATGGATTTAAGAGAGAGTTAGATAGAGCTGTAGGGGCTGGTGGAGTCAAGGGATATGGGGAGAGGGCAGGCACGGGTTATTGATTGGGGACGATCAGCCATGATCACAATGAATGGCGGTGCTGGCTCGAAGGGCCGAATGGCCTCCTCCTGCACCTATTTTCTATGTTTCTATGCCCAAGTAAAATACTGTTGACAATCGAGGGAGAGGATGTATTTCCTTTGGGACTGGTAGTCTCTGTAAACAGGAACATCTGTGGGCAGCTGACGTTCATGTGATCACCAGTTTGCGAGCATCAACTAATCATAGCTGGTCTAATCTGTCCAATTTGAATTGTTCTTGCGTATCGCCCACCAAAAATACATAAGGACTTTATGTCACAATTTGCTGGTCTTATCGCTAGCTTGTTGCCCAAATTTGACAGGGTTCTGATTCATGATGACTTTATCATTCACGTGTGCGGTCCCACTTAGCTCTTGTGAGTGAATTTATGAACCTGGTTGAGTCCTTCAATCTGTCTCTACTCACCACTAGACCCATGCACAACCTTGGCCATACACTAGACCTGGTGCTATCTTCTGGTCTCCCAATTTGTAATACAGGAATTATTGATGCCTGTCTGTCTGATCATTGTGTAATTATATTCGATGCATCTCCGCCTTTCTCTCCCTCAAAATCCCATCTCCCTGCTCGCTACTCCCGCCACGTAAACTCTTCGACTGACAGTAAGTTCTCTGAGGCTCTCATAGCCGCCCCCCGACATCTGCACCATCGAGGCGTCTCCCCTCCATCTCAGCACCGACGACCTCCTCTCTCTATTCAATACCACTTGCTCTTCCATCCTGGATTCTGTTGCTCCTCTTAAAATGAAAAAGCCTAAGCCTAAAGGCTGGCCATGGCTTAATGACACCACCAGAGCCCTCAGAAGAGAGTGCAGAAAATCAGAACGGAAGTACAAATCTGATAAGCTTCAAATTTCCTTTGAACTTCTCAGAAGCAATCTTCACAAATACCAAGAAGCAGTAAAGTCCGTGAGAACACAATACTTTTCCAACCACATCTGCAAAAACGCCCATAACTCCAAGGTCCTATTTAGTACCATTGCCTCTATCATATGTCCTGCCCCCAGCACCAGCTCAGCTGGGTCCCCTGCTAAGTGCGAGGAATTTACTTCATTTTTCACCAGCAAAGTTAAGAACATCAGAACGAATATTTCCCCTCCCATCTGTGACCTGGCTGTCTCTTTGGTCTGTTCAAAATTAGACTGTTTCCAAACCGTTACTCTACCCTCCCTTGTAAAGCTGGTTACCACCATGAAACATACAATCTGCCCCCTCGACGTTGTCCCCTCTGCCCTTCTAAAGGATGTCATTACAATAGCCGGTCCCAGCATCCTCACCATCTTCAACAGTTAGAAACATAGAAATTAGGTGCAGGTGTAGGCCATTCGGCCCTTCGAGCCTGCACCGCCATTCAATATGATCATGGCTCATCATCCAACTCAGTATCCCGTACCTGCCTTCTCTCCATACCCTCTGATCCCCTTAGCCACAAGGGCCACATCTAACTCCCTCTTAAATATAGCCAATGAACTGGCCTCAACTACCCTCTGTGGCGGAGAGTTCCAGAGACCCACCACTCTGTGTGTGAAAAAAGTCCTTCTCATCTCGGTCCTAAAGGATTTCCCCCTTATCCTTAAGCTGTGACCCCTTGTCCTGGACCTCCCCAACATCGGGAACAATCTTCCTGCATCTAGCCTGTCCAACCCCTTAAGAATTTTGTAAGTTTCTATAAGATCCCCTCTCAATCTCCTAAATTCTAGAGAGTATAAACCGAGTCTATGCAGTCTTTGTTCATAAGACAGTCCTGACATCCCAGGAATCAGTCTGATAGTCAGTTCTCTTGCCACTGGCACTGTTCCTACCTGCTTCAAGCATGCGGTGGTCCAGCCCCTCCTGAAAAAACCTAACCTCGACCCCCACCTTGCCTAGTAAATTCAGACCTATTTCCAAACTGCCTTTCCTTTTCAAAAGTCCTCCAAAAGGTAATTTTAAATCAACTTATGCCTTACCTTCACCAAAATACCATCCTGGAAACTTTCCAATCAGGTTTCAGGGCTCACCGCAGCACAGAGTCTGCCTTGTTGAAGGTACATAACGACCTGCTTCTCACCATTGACTCCGGCGACTGTGTAATCCTGCCCCTTCTTGACCTCAGCGCAGCATTTGACACAGTCGACCACACCATCCTAATTGACCGTCTCCGGTACGGGGTTGGTATTGATGGCGCTGCCATCAACTCAAAGGTAGGAGTTTCTCTACTAACATAGGCTTCCCCAGCTAGCCTCTGCTGTGTGGGGTTCCACAAGGTTCCATCCTAGGCCCCATTCTCTTCTCCCTGTATATGCTCCCCTTAGGCCAAGACATTCAAAGGCAGGGCATTTCCTTCCACTGCTATGAGGACGATACACAGCTCTATCTCCCCCTGAAACCCAACAACCGATCAAATCTGCTCAGCCTTATCCACTGCCTCGAGGATATAAAGTGTTGGATGGCCCAGAACTTCCTCCAGTCTGAGGTCATCTTACTCAGCCCATCGGACTCCATCAAAATGACAGCAGGCAGCCTTGGAAGCCTTACCCCATTACTCAAACCTCACGTCAAAAACCTTGCCGTGATATTTGACTCAGTGATGAAATTTGACACGCAAGTCAATGCCGTGGTAAAAGCTAGCTTCTTCCAGCTTTGGACGATAGCTAAAATAAAACAATTCCTCCAATTTGACGACCTCGAAAAGATCATCCACTCATTCATCTCCTCCCGCCTTGATTACTGCAACTCCCTCTACACTGGCATCAACCAATCTTCCCTGTCCCGCCTGCAACTGGTCCAAAACGCCGCAGCGAGACTCCTGACGGGCTCCCGAAAGAGGGACTACATCACCCCGATCCTGGCCTCTCTCCACTGGCTCCCTGTGCGGTTCCGAATCAATTTCCAGCTCCTCTTTTTGTATACAAAGCCCTCAACGGGCTTGCCCCCACCTACATCAAAAATATGCTTTCCCACCACTCCACCTCCAGGTCCCGCAGATCGGCCGACTTGGGGTTGCTGAACATCCCGCGGTCTAGGCATACGCTCAGGGGCGACCGGCCGCGGTTTTGCGGTCGCAGCTCCTAGACTGTGGAACAGCATCCCCCTCCCCATTAGAACTGCCCCCTCCATCCACTCTCTCAAGTCTAGACTTAAAACTCATTTCTACTCACAAGCCTTTCTTGAGGCCCTCTGAGGGAGCGCTGTATGTATGTATTGTTAGATCTATGTACCACTGTTTGTAGCACATTAGTACCTGCACTTTGGTCAATGAGAGTTGTTTTTAAATGTGCTATAGAAATAAAATGGACCTGCCTTGTCCTGACTATACGACTGCAGAAGTGTTATAGGGTGGTATTACAGGAAGCAACTTGAATGCTGGCCTGTAACTTCCTGATTACCCAGCTGTTCCGCAGCACAGAATTACAATGCTTCAAAACCCAAAGAAAGTCAAATTACTTAATAATTTGTAATTATAATTTTATATTGTATAACTAGGATATTCTCACTAGCGCTGCACTACAGCTCCATCCTAAAGGTCCAATTAAAGATTCAAAGGTCTCCAAAGAGGCAGATGGTCGGTCAGGACCGCAGGGGCGGCCAGTTGCCTGACAACAGTCGGGAGATTCTGCAGAGACGCTGCCTGTCCTGCGGAGTGGGCGATGCCTTACCCGGGTTGCCGATGTTGGAGTGCTGAGACCTCCGACTCCAACATCGCGGAGGTGTGGGCGTGGAGCGTCCAGCTGCGGGCGGCACTAGATTTAAACACCGCGGAGCCTGGGATTTTTCGCCGAGATCGCCAGTGTTCACTGCTCTTCATTGTGTATGTGACGAATAAATCTGACTATTGACTATTGAAAGGGGAAAATGTTTAGTGCAAGGTAAAGTCCCATTAAAGATAGTCTTCCAGGTAGATGGTAGCTCAACACTGCTCTCTAGACGTTGATAGGATGGTTCAGTTGCCTGATAACAGCCGGGAAGAAACTGTCCCTGAATCTGGCGGTGTGCATTTTCACACTTCTGTACCTCTTGCCCGATGGGAGCAGACCGGGGTGAGTCTCATCCGTGATTATGCTGCTGGCCTTGCCGAGGCAGCGTGAGGTGTAAAGATGGAGTGAATAGAATAGGTATGTTACAAAACTTACCTTGAGCAGCGCTGCAGTTCTGCCGCTCCCCGTGTGCGTGACTTTGGCGCCTTTCAGAGGGGGGCGGGCTTAAAGTGCCGTTTTTCTTCAGACTGGGCAAGTCGATCCATGTCGGGCGATTTCGTTGCGGAAGAAAAATCGCTCCGACATTTCATTAATGAAGGTATTTTTAAATTATGCTAGATTATTTATTAACTAGAGTAATTTAAAAATCACCTTCAAAAGCCGTGAGCGCCGATAACGGGAAGGATTTTGTGTAGGGGAGAAAAAAAGGTAAATAGTTTATTTTTATATTAAAAGTTGGTTTTTATGGAGGCTTTAATAATATTTTCATGTTGCGAAATGGGGTCCAAAAAAAATGTATGAACCAGCAGTATTTTTCATACCGACTTCACTGCAAACTGCAACGTTCCAGTCCACCGCATTCCACTAAAACCCACTCGCTAGTTGATTTAAATGGCCATTAATTTACAGGCATTAAACACTAAATTCCTTCCATTTGGCCCAGAAATTCATGAAAATGAGATTTAAAAATTATGTTATATTGTGGATTAGTGTGTGAATGTTATTTGGACACTTAGGCAATTTAAAAAAAGTTTATCTTTTCTTAAGAAATGGATAGATGTTTAGATCTACTCATTGAATTTTGTAATTAGCTACAATTAGATAACTAACTAATTATATGCTTTAATTTCAGGTCATCCAAGTAAGATTGTTTCATATTTGTTTCAGAATGCTTCAATCTATAATAACAGGAAATTTCATTGAGTTCTCTTAATTTTTAACAAAGTTATGGGCCTTTAACTGTTCTAGATCACAGCTTTTGAGTTAAGAATAGTAAGATTGAACGAGAACTTACCAAGTTTGAAGGTTGATCTTTATTTCATGAGGAGTTGCGGTGAGGGATTTCGTGAAGAGCCCGCCGGCACGCATGCGCGACATTCTTCAAAGCAGCGGTGTGGAATCACAGAAACAACAACAGAAATGACTTGGCATAGTAAGATTTAAAGAGACTCTGATTACCAGCTGAAGATGATCGAGGGTTGGGAGCGGAGGGCACGAAATCCCTCACCGCAACTCCTCATGAAATAAAGATCAACCTTCAAACTTGGTAAGTTCTCGTTCAATCTTACTATTTCATTTCGGAGTCACGTGAGTGACTTCGTGAAGACTTCAAAGCTTCTGTGATTACACGCCCTGGACAACGTCCATGCGGACACACCACTAGCAAGGATGGATTGGAGTAAACAAGTTGATGAAACGAGGTTATACTGAAACACAAAGAAGATTTATTAATAATACAACAAATAACGCCCTTTTAATCAGGGACATCCCCACGTTCACACCCGGCGTTCAGCACGGCCTCTGCAAACTGAAGGGGAGCAGCAACAGGCTTATTATAGAAACGCTGGAACACAGCTTCATTCGCCCATCCTGCTGTGGCGAGGATATGGTCCATGGGTACCTCCATGACCCTCGCCGCCGACGTAGATGCAGCCCTGGTGGAGTGGGATTTAAACACATTAGTGTCAATACCTGCCTTAGCCAGGACGATCCGGAGCCACCTGGAGATCGTCTGGACTGTCACTCGATGGTGAGGTCGTTTGTGAGTGACAAGCAGGTACAACTCCATTCCTCTGATGCTCCTCGTCACCTTGATGTAGTAACGGATGTGAGTGGCTAAACATAGCCGAGCATCTGCAGGGTATGCCGGGAACTTCAGCTGCAGCCCTGTGCACCCAGGTCTATGCTGCTTAAGTAGCTCATCGATGAAAAAGACTACTTCTCCAGGGGTCGACGTCATCCTGTCAATACGTAGTTTGTGGAGCGTCTGAACCCGCTGTGCTGAAGTCAGCGCTAGTAACATCACCAATTTCATAGTGAGTTGGTCCAGCTGTAACCCTTCCATGGGTGACCACGACCTGAGCAGGGTAAGCACATCCCTGACATCCCAGGTGATGTTGTAGCGTGGTGTAGGCGGATTGAGATTAAATATTCCCCGCATAAGCCTGGACACTAGCCTGTTTGATCCAACCTCGATGTTGAGGTAGAATGATAGCGCACTCCTGGCGCTGTTGATGGCACTATAACTCAAGTGCTCATCATGGTGCAACCCCGCGAGGAATTCCAGGACGTCGGCTATGGAGACATCGTCATAGGTGATGTGAGAGCGACTGCAGTAGGCTTCCCACTTGGTGATGTGGGAGAGATATCTCCGCCTGGTTGACTCTCGACAGGATGCTCCAATGGTGTTCATGGTCCGGGTGGTAAGGCCATACTGCATCCATGGCCTGGTCAGAACCTGCAAGCCAGTAATTTTAAATAGGCATGGCAGGGGTGTAACTCCCCTGAGACAGGGTGAGAAACCACATGCGGGCAACCCTCTAGAGGGACCCAAGGTTGACTAATCATGTCAGAGACCACCGGATACCAAGGCTGTGTAGGCCAGTCGGGTATGACAAGAATGCCTCTGGCAGAATCCATCCTGATTTTTTGTAATACCCGACTGATGAGGCAAAACGGGGGGAATGCATAGAAAAACCACTTCCCCCAGTCTAGCGAGAATGCATCAATCGCTAATGCCCCAGGGTCTGGTTCCCATGAAACATATGTCGGTACCTGATGGTTCAACCGGGACGCAAAAAGGTCAATATCCGGTTGGCCAAATTTGGCTGTAATTTGGGCAAATATTTGAGGATGCAGCATCCACTCAATACTATCATTGAATTTGCGTGACCTGGTGTCTGCCACAGTATTAAGCCTACCTGGCAAATAGGTGGCTGAAATCCAAATATCTCGATTAATACACCAGCACCAAATAGTATTAGCCAATTTGTCACAAGAGACTGACCTGGTACCGCCCATATGGTTTAAATATGCCACCGCTGTGGTGTTGTCTATTTGGAGACGGACATGAGTGCCACTAAGATGAGCACAATATGCCCGCAGTCCGTGAAATGCGGCAAGCAGCTCCAAATAGTTAATCCCTTGTACTAGCAACATGCTAGCTTCAAGGGGATCCCACCTGCCTCCACAACTAGAAGAGCTGTCCGCAGCTCCCCAGCCTAGAGAGCTTGCGTCAGTTTGCAAATATACCACCGGATTGGGCACAACAATGGGTTTGAATGCCCTGCCAATATTGGACACCCACCATTGGAGCTCAACCTTAGCATCAGAAGGCAGCTCCATAGGTCTGTCAAAATGACCAGCGTTCTTTTTTAACGCAATAATTTTGGCCCTTTGCAGGTTTTGATAATGTAAAGGCCCAAACCGGGCTGCCGGAAATAAAGCTATGATTTTCCCAATTATCTTAGCTGTATGCCGAATAGATGGTATACTGGCGGATGCGAGATCCTGACATGCAAGGGAGACATCCTCCACCTTGTGAAATGGAATGGTGGCCCTCATTTGAATAGAGTCCACCGTGAAACCCAAATAATCCATAACCTGGGATGGGTGAAACTTCGATTTTTCTGGATGAACTATAAACCCTAGTTGCTGAAATATAGTAACAGTTGCTAAAACAGCGCTTTCAGCTGCTTCCAGAGTATTGCCAATAATCAGAATATCATCCAAATAAGCCATGACAATATGATGTTCTATGCGTAATTTGGCCATAATAGGTTTAAGTAATTTAGTAAAGAGCCTAGGGGCAGTAGTAAGCCCATTTGGTAAGGCTCGATATTGCCAGAGCTGATCCATCCAGACAAATTTCAAAAATTTCCGGTGATGTTTCCGGATGGACACTGAATAGTATGCATCTTTTAAATCAATACATGCCATAAAGCAACCATGCGAAATCAGTGATTTGGCTGTCTCAAAAGTGTCCATTTTGAAATGTGTATATGTTACAAAGGTATTCAACTGGGTCAAATCAATAATCACCCGACAACCTCCATCCTTTTTTGGTCTAGTAAATATATTGGAGACGAATTCAATGGGCTCGTGAATAGTTTTCTCTATCACGCCTTTTTGTTCCAAACGAAAAATTTCAGCCGTGCCTGCTGCCTGCTCAATAGCAGACAGCGTAAACTTCCGTTTAGGCATATGCTGGGATGGAGGAATTTTGCCGTCAATAAATTCAATAGAATGACCCCGAACATTTTGTAACACAAATTTATCCGAAGTAACTGATACCCAAGCTTTAGCAAAGAACCGGAGTCGCCCTCCCACATGTGAAATTAAAGGGGCAGGGGAAAGAAACCCAGACCGCCTTACCTCCATGGTCACCGGCGGTCCCTGACATGCTTGGGTGGCCGAGGAGGTGCTGGGTTGGGCTGACGATAAGATGGCTTCATCTTCCACTGGGGTCGCTGTGTGCCTGACCCTAAAAAAGACCGCTGCTGCTGGCCCTGTTGGTAGTAGTGCTGAGTAGTAGCATATGGTCTTGATGCTGATGCGACCGGACCTCGCGGTCGAGCAGGGGGAGCTTTTGGCACCATCGGTCTGGGGGCGATCTGAGATCGCATAAGTCCCACCGTTTTGGCTACCTCATCCAGCTCCTTGACCCTCTTCGGAAGGTCTTCCCCGAAGAGTTGTCGGGGCGGTGGGGGCGGCGGTGGCTTACACAACCCTGCAAATTTTGGGTTGATAGACGGACGGATGCTGTTCTTCCGGAAATCGTTGATTTCATGTTGGGTGGCACATAATAGTGCTAACGCATCCTCCTGATCCAATGACAGGTCCGTTCCATCGACCGACCGCGCAAAGGCGGTAATACCGGCCGTGAGGAGTTTGAGGATCCGCTGGAGTTTAACCTCCTGATGGCGGACAGCCACGCCGATGTTGCCCCATATGGGCGTATTGACCAGTGGCACGTTGAGGGCATTACAGTTGGACGGGGCCTTGTGGCGCTGAGTGGCCTGTGAGAGTACTTCCTCCTGCAACCGATGATTTGTGAGAAAGTCCACTGTTGCTGCCAGCTTTGGCTGGAGCGGAAGTCCAGTTGTAATTGGTGCAGCAAATTTGGCTGCCACGTCCAGTAACTCAGCTGTCGGTGGCTCCGACGGTGTTGGGGTGGGGTCAAACCCTTCTTCCCCTTGTGGCTCGCTGATGAGAGAAACCGGCGAGGCGGCCCTGTGCCGGACGATATCCGTGGGTGCGTACTGCTGTTGATTATGGAGTACCAGCTCCAGCAGCCGCTCGATGCGGTCAATACGCCCCCCATCCTGAACACTCGGATGGTCGGAGTCCTCCGGCTCAGAAAACATGCCGGGGCTCCTATCATCGGCCCGCACCTCAGAGAAGTGATCTCGGTGCCGGAATGGATCGCTTTCGGCCGCCGCAGCGAAACCGTGCGAGTCCCGTGCGGGCAGGGTGTCCAACCGCCTCTTCTTGGCAGGAGTAGAAGCCGTTGCCACAAAGGGCCCTGACGGCTTGGGGTCGACTCCAGCAGAAGCATGGAGCGACGCCCGCACAGGCTTGCCGGCTGTCCGCATTTCGGACGGTGCCGACGCATGGTCTCGTCCTCCCATCCATGGGGGACTCGGCGACCGAGGCGGGACCGTACCCAAGCCCCCCGTCCCGGCGGCGGGGGTTGGGAGTTGGGTAGCAGACCTTAACGACCCAGGTCCCGCCGTTGCACCAGACCGCTCCATGGCGGCTGGTGGAGCCTTGGCCCGGACCGGGTTAGGCTTACGGGCGCCTCTGCTGCCTTTTAATGAAGGGCTAGCGGAGGGGGGTCGGGCCGCAGCACGAAACCCCTTCCCCGTTGTCGCCAAAGGCGAACTTGTGGCAGGGTCCACCCTTTCAGGAGGCACCCCGACGTCCTCCTCCACGCACTCCTCCTCGGAGCTGTGGCGACTCAGCGGGTCCCGACCTGCAGCAGCAGACGGCAATGACTTCCCCGCCTTCTTCCCGGCCCCAGGTGGAAACGATGAGGGCGCCGGGCCACGACTTCTTCGTCCAGACATTCTGAACACTCCAATCCGCACCCTTGCTGAAAGACAAAACCGACAGCAAGGGCCAACCAACTTAAGGTTAGTTTAACTTACCTAAGCGGCTCCTTTTGAAGGGCTGGCGAGGAGCGCGCCCCACCGCCAGCTGTCGGCAGCAATGCGTTGCGACGATATGTCGCGCATGCGTGCCGGCGGGCTCTTCACGAAGTCACTCACGTGACTCCGAAATGAAATTGAAAGGCAATGGGGAACAAGATGCTAATTTCCGAGTATGAAAATGGTCATAACTTTCTTAATACTGAAGATATGAAAGTGAATTAGGTGTCAAATTAAACTTCTTTTTATGCTTTATCTGATGGGATAAATTGCAGACTTGATTTTTAAAATCTCAAAATTTTGTAACATTGCTAAGTAGAAGAGAGGTTAGTGTGATGGACTGGACTGCGTCCACAATTCGTTGCAATTTCTTGGATGGAGCTGTTCCTAAACCAAGCTGGGATGCATCCCGATAAAATGATTTCTACTGCGCATCTGTAGATGTTGGTGAGAGTTGTTGGGGACATGCAAAATCTTAAGCCATTGAAGGAAGTAGAGGTGAGGATTCTCAGCAATTGTTTTGATGTCCAGGGCTATAGTATTTTCTCAGCAATAGCATCAGTGTGGTGGGACCAAGATAAATTGTTGGCAATATATGAACAAATAACCATAGAGCGATACAGCGTAGAAACAGGCCCTTTGGCCCAAATTCCCCACACCAACCAACATGTCCTGGCTACACTAGTCCCAACTGCCTGCGTTTGGCTCGTATCACTCCAAACCTGTCCGATCCAGGTACCTGTCTAACTCAGGGGGTGGGGAACCTTTTCATATCGGAATGCTGCATTAAGTTAGCTGTAATCTAATTAGGCCGCATCCAAGGAACGTCAATTAGATATACTTCAAAATGTACATTATTTTGTAAAAATCTAACTATTATGTACTAACTTCAAGAAAATGAAAAAAAATGGTTAATTCTAAAGTTAACTAACCTTTGAATGACTTTGTTGCAACTGCTTTTCGTGGGAAAGCACTTGAATATTTGGTTGCAACATGGAGGTACGCAGTTTCAGCTGATCTTCTAGATGGATAGATATCCGTCATTTGTGACCTTCAGGGCGTCTTGATTTGGGTTGGGTAGGAGAGCGTCGATTTTCAGCAATGAGTGGTTGAAAAGCAAGAAAGCAGTTTTCGTGCATGTCAAAGTTAACGCACATTCTAGAGTCACATTGGAACGAAATCAAGAGCCTAACAGGTGTTAAAATAGCCCTCGTGACTTACTAATGTTTTAATTGAGGCCGTCAGTCGGGGAGGATTATTCTGTTGAATCTTCTTTTAGTCTTTGGTATTTTAAATACGTTCATTTTAAGATAAAAATAAAAATAATAAAAGACGAACAAAACCATATTAATAAAAATACACGGATTTGTACAAAATCTACAAAATTTGGATTCATTCAAAAGGCCGCACTTAATGGCCTAGAAGGCCGCAGGTTCCCCACCCCTGGCCTAACTGCTTCCTGATCGGTGGGATAGTCCCAGCCTCAACCACCTCCTCCGGCAGCCCGTTCCATACACCCACCGCCCTCTGTGTGAAAAAGTCGCCCCTCAGATTCCTATTAAATCTTTTCCCCCTTCACCTTAAACCTGTGTCCTCTGGTCCTCGATTCACCTGCTCTGGGCAAGAGACTATCCGATCGATTCCTCTCACGATCTTATACACCTCATGGTTTAACTATCTCTTGAACTGTGAAGCCAATCATTTTTTCGCCCCACTGTTGAATTAAAACAAAATGGATTTTCTTGAACATCAGATGGTCTTTTTGATGGGTGACACTGAAATGCTTATTGCTAGGAATGGTTGGCTAATGAGAGGACATTGTGTGCATTTTTCTTTACGTAAAGTCTTTGTAAAACATTATAAAATGTTAAAACTGAAGCTGTATGAAAGTTGTATATTCGTTATGTCGATTGCTTTCTTCTGGTAAAATTGCTTCTAATATTTAAAAAAAAATTTTTTAAACGGAATTTCAATGAATCTTGTTTTGAATTTTTTGTTATTCTTTCGCAGAAGATACCAACCCATGACGCATTTGACTAAGTAGGGCACATTCATCCGGGCACAGATCATTTTTAGGTAAGCAATTTCTTTTGCTAATATATAGATTATCAAAGAGATCACGATTGCTAAGTAATATTGAATAGCAGCAATCCCTTTCAAGTGTTTGTCCTCATCTATCATACAATGAGCTGGAAAGACGCAGCAGGCCAGAAGAAGAATGTTCAGCCTGTAATGTTAACTGTTTCTATATCCCCTACACGCTGACTGACCTGCTGAGTTGGTTTTTTGTCGAAATACATTTTAGTTTGTGTTTCAGATTTCCATCATGTGCAGTGTTTGCTCGATTGTCTTTAATATCATTGCTTCCTGTGATGTTGTTATTGCCCTTGTGTGGGCCCTTGTGGGGAGGGCCAGTGTGCCTATACTGCCCTTATAAAGAGTCTGAAGGAGGGTCTCGGCCTATCTCCTTCGCTCCTTAGATGCTGCTGCACCCGCTGAGTTTCTCCAGCCTTTTGTGTGCCTATACTGCCTGTTGGCATCGGGGTTAGTTAGCATCGTGGTTAGACACAAAAATCTGGAGTAACTCAGCGGGACAGGCGACATCTCTGGAGAGAAGGAGTGGGCGGCGTTTCGGGACAAGACGTCTGAAGAAAGGTCTCGGCCCAAAACGTCACCCATTCCTTCTCTCTGGAGATGCTGCCTGACCCGCTGAGTGACTCCAGTTTTTTGTGTCTGTCTTCGGGTTAAACCAGCGTCTGCAGTTCCTTCCTGTGCATTTTGTTAGCGTTGTGTTGTTTGGTGAAACCCCCATGTGTGGCAGCTCTGTGCACGCGTGACGCCTTAGAGTGTTAGAGTCATACAGCGTGGAAACAGGCCCTTTGGCCCAACTTGTCCACACCAACCAACGTGCCCATCTACACGTGTCCCACCTGCCTGTGTTGGGCCCATATCCCTCTCAACCTATCGTATCCATGTACCTGTCCAAATGTATTTTAAACATTGTGACAGTACAGGCCTCAACTACCTCCTCTGGCAGCTTGTTCCGTACACCTGATGTAGTCTAGTTTATTGTCACGTGTACTGAGGTACAGTGAAAAGCTTTTGTTGTGCGCTATCCAGTCAGCGGAAGCATAATATATGATTACAATGATCACAATGAATGGCAGTGCTGGCTCGAAGGACCAAATGGCCTCCTCCTACACCTATTTTCTATGTTTCTATGTTTCTACCACCGAGGCATCCACAGTGTACAGATACCTACCACCCTTTGTGTTAAAAATAAAAAATGCCTTTCAGGTTCATATTAAATTTGAACTTCTTCTCAAACGTTTCCCCCTTCACCTTAAACCCATGTCCTCTGCTCCTCGATTCACCTACTCTGGGCAAGAGACTCTGTGCATCTACCCAATCTATTCCTCTCATGATCTTATACATCTCCGTTTATACACCCCTCATCCTCCTGCGCCCCAAAGAATATAGTCCGCGCCTACTCAACCTCTCCCTGTAGCTCAGTCCTGGCGACATCCTTGTCAATCTTCTCTACACCCTCTCCAGCTTGACAACACATTTGATAAGTTCATAAAGGGCCGGTCCTACAAGCATGCAACTCTATGTGATTAGCGCGACCTAACGTGGTCGCTTGAGCCGTCCGGCGTCGCGGGGCCGGTCCCACTTCGATCGCCGGAGCCGTGCGGAATTGTGCGGAGCTCGTCCCGACATCGCGCGGGGATCCGAAAAACTGACTATGTTCAAAAATTCCGCGCGGCAACGGCTTGTCAGCTCGCAGTCGCCTCGACGCATTACACACCGCCCCGACGTCGTGCCTCCGTGAACCTATCTGCAGGTGCCTTCATGACCCTCTATGTGTGTGGCTCTGTGGCCCCCTGTGTGTGTGTGCCTCTGTGCCCCTCTCTGTGTGCCCCTCTCTGTCCTGGCGAACTTACCTTAGACTTCGCTCCAAGTTCGCCTCACTTTGCGCCGCGTTACGTCACTCACCCAACCTCCGCGCGGCCCTCGCTGCCGGTTTGGTCGCGCTTGCCGCATGCAGGCGCATGCTGGTGGGAACGGCCCTGTACAGGGGATCACCCGACCTCCGCGCGGCCCCCGATTCTAGTTTGATCACGCTCATCGCATGGAGTCGGATGCTGGTAGGACAGGCTCTTAAGTCTTTGGAGCAGAAATAGGACATTCGGCCCATCAAATCTACTCCGCCATTCAATCACGGCTGATCTATCTTTCCTTCTCAACCCCATTCTCCTGCCTTCTCCCCATAACCCCTGACACCCGTACTAATCAAGAATCTGTCAATCCCCGCGTTAGAAATACCCATTGACTTGGCCTCCACTGCCCTCTGTGGCAATGAATTCCACAGATTCACCACTAAATAAATCCCTCCTCAACTCCTTTCTAAAGGTACGTCCTTTTATTCTGAGGTTGTGCCCTCTGACTAGAGATTAATTTAGACCAATGTGAATTGTGCACAACTTGTCCTTAAACTATGAAAAGCTAGAGCGATGCTGAACGACAACTTAAAAAAACTGTCACTTTGTGGTTTATTTGAATTTGTGCTAAACTCATGTTATAGGAGCAGAATTAGGCCATTCGGCCCATCAAGTCTACTCCGCCAACTATGGCAATTTTTACACTTGTAATGTAGCATTCAACTGAACAGTCATCATGAAACTCTTTTTCAACAGAGCATTAAAAAACAATTTAATTATGATACGTAACATGGTGCAATTCTGATAAAGCACCCGTTATTGCAATTGGTAACGAGCATTTCTTTATTGCTGTGAGCTCAAGATAGTCGGCAGGAGTCAGTAATGGCAAATTCACTGAAATGATCTTTAACTCTAAGTTGCTTTCGTACTTTGTATTAAAACTAATTGGGGCAGCACGGTGGCGCAGCGGTAGAGTTGCTGCCTTAAGGGCCTGTCCCACCAGCATGCGATTCCATGTGGTGAGCGCGACCAATCCGGCAGCGGGGGCCGCGTGGAGGTCGGGTGATCCCCTGTACAGGGCCCGTCCCACCAGCATGCGCCTGCATGCGGCAAGTGCGACCAAACCGGCAGCAGGGACCGCGCGGTGTTGGGTGAGTGGCGCAACGCGGCGCAAAATGAGGCGAACTTGGAGCGAAGTCTAAACGGTAAGTTCGCCAGGACAGAGAGGGGCACACAGAGAGGGGCACAGAGGCACACACACAGAGGGCCACGAAGCCACACACAGAGAGGGTCACGGAGGCACCTACAAAGAGGGTCACGGAGGCACGACGTCAAGGCGGTGTGTAATGCGTCGAGGCGACTGTGCGCCGACAAGCCGTTGCCGCGCGGAATTTTTGAACACGGTCAGTTTTTCGGAGCCCCGCGCGATGTCGGGACGACCTCCGCACAATTCCGCACGGCTCCGGCGATCGAAGTGGGACCGGCCCCGCGACGCCGGACGGCTCAAGCGGCCACGTCAGGTCGTGCTCATCGTATGGAGTTGCATGCTTGTGGGACAGGCCCTTTACAGCGCCAGCGACTCGGGTTCGCTCCCGACTACGGGTGCCGTCTGTACGGAGTTTGCACGTTCTCCCTGTGACCTGCCCGGGTTTTGTCCGGGTGCGCCGGTTTCCTCCCACACTCCTCAAATTATTTTTTTATTATTTAAAAAAAAATTTTTTTTTTAAATTAGAAGTAAGTACAGGAATATGGCACCAAGGTGCCTAATATGTATTGACATGTTACATTTTATGTACAGCTTCTTATTTTTTTTTAAATAATGAAAAAGAAAAAGACAATAGATAATAAAAGATAGAGAAACATGTGATATATCGTGTGTGAAAGAGGAAAGTTGAGAAAGAGAAAAAAAATAAAGAAAAAGAGTATAAAGAGATTAAGGAGATCGTTGTCTATATCCTTGACCATCCCTCACCCAATCCTGAAACAGTTTGCTTCCAAGGTTTTGTTCCAATATGCTTCCAAAAAGTCGACAAACGGGGACCAACTCGCTAAGAATTGGTCTGATTGATCTATTAGGAGGAAGCGTATTTCCTCAAGATGTGCGGTGTCCAACATGTTTGACATCCACATTTTAAAGCGTTGGTGTGGCTGTATTTTCCCAAAAGTTGATTTTTTGTGCCGTTACTAACCCATAATTTAAAAAAAGTAAATTTTGAGATGAGTTCAAATTTCAAGTCAACTTTCTTTGTCCCATACACATGCAAGATGTGCAGTGAAATGAAAGTGGCAAATGCCTGCGGGGTTGTGCAGAACAACAGAACGACAGAACAGAACCAGTATTTACACTGAAAGAAAAAGACACAAGAGTAATTAGTCCCTGGTGAGATCAGAGTTTGCAGTGAAACTCCGTCTCATCCTCAAGACATATAACTTTGTAGGGTGATTGGCTTTGGAAAAAATTGTACATTGTCCCTAGTGTGTAGAATAGTGCTAGTGTACGGGGTGATTATTGGTCGGCGTGGACTTGGTGGGTCAAAGTGCATGTTTCAAAAACCAAGTCTAAAGTAATGGCTAAATGCATCGACTGTTAAGATGGGGCCCCCATCCAAAACGTCACCAATCCATGTTCCCCACAGATGCTGCCTGACCCGCTGAGTTACTCTGGTACTTTGTGTCTACTTTTCCTCCCTCTCCCCCCCAACCACAATCAGTCTGAAGAAGGGTCCCGATCCGAAACGTCACCTATCCGGGTTCTCCAGAGATGCTGCCTGGCCCGTTGGCTTACTCCAGCATTTTGTGCCCTGTGTCAGTTTCATGAGTTCTAGGAGAAGAATTAGGCCATTCGGCCCATCGAGTCTACTCCGCCGTTCAATCATGGCTGTTCTCTCTTTCCCTCTCAACCCCATTCTCCTGCCTTCTCCCCATAACCCCTGACACCCGTTTTCCCTTCCTCCTCCATGTCAACACTGTGAATTGGCAGCAGTTCTGCTGCAATGCTTGTTTTCATAACTAGTGGCTGAGTTTCTAACACAATCACCCTGTGCCATCCTAGCATCATTAAAGTCTGCATCTAACTCAATCTCAACAGCCTGGCTGGCTCGAGTGGCCTGCTAGCTAATTCCTGCTCCAATTTCTTTGTCTTCTTGCATGTTAACCAGCACACTCACTTCGCCATCTACACAAGACAGACACAAAATGCCGGAGTAACTCAGCAGGACAGGCAGCATCTCTGGAGAGGAGGAATGCGTGACGTTTCGGGTCGAGACCCTTCTTCAGACTGGTTTGGGGATAAGGGAAACGAGATATAAACATAGAAACATAGAAAATAGGTGCAGGAGTAGGCCATTCGGCCCTTCGAGCCTGCACCGCCATTCAATGTGAACATGGCTGATCATCCAACTCAGTATCCTGTACCTGCCTTCTCTCCATACCCTCTGATCCCCTTAGCCACAAGGGCCACATCTAACTCCCTCTTAAATATAGCCAATGAACTGGCCTCAACTACCCTCTGTGGCAGAGAATTCCATAGATTCACCACTCTCTGTGTGAAAAATGATTTTCTCATCTCGGTCCTAAAAGACTTCCCCCTTATCCTTAAACTGTGACCCCTTGTCCTGGACTTCCCCAACATCGGGAACAATCTTCCTGCATCTAGCCTGTCCAGCCCCTTAAGAATTTTATAAGCCTCTATGATCCATATAGACGATGACGTGGAGAGATAAAGAACAATGAATGAAACAATGATAAAGAAAACAGGCCGTTGTTAGCTGTTTGTAGGGTGAAAACGAAAAGCTGGTGCGACTTGGGTGAGGGAGGGATAGAGAGAGAAGGAATGCCGGGGCTACCCATTCTGAAGACTGCAACGTCCAGGTTCAGGAATAGCCACTTCCCCACAGGCATCAGGCTATTATAATAACCATATAACCATATAACAATTACAGCACGGAAACAGGCCTTCTCGGCCCTTCCAGTCCGTGCCGACCATTTATTTTCCCCTAGTCCCATCTACCTGCACTCAGACCATACCCCTCCATTCCCTTCCCGTCCATATACCTATCCACTTTACATTAAATGTTAAAATCGATCCTGCCCCCACCACTTCTGCAGGAAGATCATTCCACACAGCCATCACTCTCTGAGTAAAGAAGTTCCCCCTCATGTTACCCCTAAACTTCTGTCCCTTAATTCTCACGTCATGCCCTCTTGTTTGAAACTCAACTCAAGAGTTTGAAACTCTGGTATTAAACGCAACTCAAACAAAACTCTGAACATTAATAGCCCGTTATCTGTTTATTTGCACTTTATCAGTTTAATTATTCATGTGTGTATATATTTATATAATGGTATATGGACACACTGATCTGTTCTGTATTCTGGCCCATCATATTCTGTGGTGCTGAAGGATTTCATTGTCCTATCTGGGACACATGACAATAAACTCACTTGAATTTTGCCTGAAGTGAGAGAAATTAATATTCATACCACTGGGGTGCAAGCTGCCCAAGCGAAATATGAGATGCTGTTCCTCCAATTTGCGTTCATTCCTATATTATTCTCACTCTGCGGTGTGTTTGCCTGCCTGTTTAAATATTTGCAGATTTGTTTGCTTTGCCACCCATTGTCTGTAAACCCGGATATGTTCACGTCGGGTCAATAACTCCAATTGTGAACAGCTGAAGACCCAGGGCCCATCCCTCGCACAGCACGGTGGCGCAGCGGTAGAGTTGCTGTCCTGCAGCACCAGAGTAATTAAGTGTTGCCCTTCCCGCTGGCTGGTCGGCACGTAACAAAAGCATTTCACTGTACCTCGGTGTACATGACAATAAACTAAACTGAACCCGGGTTCGACCCGGACCACGGGCGCTGTCTGTACGGAGTTTGAACGTTCTCCCCGTGTCCTGCGTTTGGTTTTCTCCGGGTGCTCCGGTTTCCTCCCACACACCAAAGACGTGAAGGTTTGTAGGTTAATTGTCTTCGGTAAAAATGGTAAATTGTCCCTAGTGTGTGTAGGATAGTGTTAGCGTGCTGGGGGATCGCTGGTCGGCGCGGACTCGGTGGGCCGAGGGGCTTGTTTACGCGCTGCATCTCTAAACTAATCTAAACTAAACCGCTTTTGCTGGTCATAAAATGACCCATTTATCCCTTTGTTCCGCCCCCTACAGGGCCTGTCCCACTTAGGCGGCATTTACGCGACATCATTGACGCGTCACGACGCGCGCGTTGTGGCGCACACATGGTGCACGCATGGTGCGCGTTACGCGGGCATGGTGCGTGGTGACATAGGCAGTGACTTGCGGTTGCATGCGGCGCCCCAGGATTTTGGGATGCACCAAATCTTCGCGCTCCATCTGCGTGACGCGCAAATGGTGCCCAAATGGGACAGGCCCTTTAAGCAAACCACTTTCAATGATGAAGGATTAACCCAATGCAGTCAATCCTTTATTTACGAGCATCCTGTTGCGTGGCACCTCTTCAAATGCCTTTTGAACATTTACTGTCCTATTTACTCTCCACAGTTCATCCCCACAATAGCTTAATTAGACGTGCCAAACACTCTATCCTTGTCAAGTTGACCACGTATAGTTCATGATGATTTCGGGTGTTAGACTCAGCTATGAGTATCAAGGTAGGCGGCGCAACTGATGTTGCAGCGGCCTCTGCAGTCTGTCTGTCTTTTTAAAATGTTTTGTCCCGTTGACTGTATAGTTTTTAGTAGTTTATATACTGGTTTAATTGTGTATGTGTGGGAGGCGGGTGGAGGGGGGGAACATTTAAATCTCTTCCCTGTATGGGGGACCCAACCTTTTCCCTGTCGGGTCTCCGTTGTCGTTGGGGCCTAGCACCGTGGAGCGGCCTCCAGCCGGAACGACCTGGAGGCTCCAGTCGCGGATCCTGCGGTCTCGCCATCGTGGAGCCGGCCGGCTTCGGAGCGTGGGGAGCCGTGGTGAGGCGCGGCTGCGACCCGACTTCGGAGTTTCGGAGGTTCCAGCTGTAGTGACGTCGGGAGGTCGCGGGTCCCTGGTGTGAGAGCGCTTTTCAGAGCTCCCGCAACGGTAACTTTTCCCGCCCGAGTTGCGGGGCTGATGGCGACCTGGACCTTGCATCGCCCGGTGCGGTCTTAAACGGCCGCGGGACTTGCCGTCGCCGGCTGGGGGCTCCAACATCGGGAGAAGAATAAGGAACAAGGGAGTGACAAGACTTTGCCTTCCATCACAGTGAGGAGATTCACTGTGATGGATGTTTGTGTAAATTGTGTTAATTGTGTCTTGTTTTTTTGTGTGTTTTTCTTGTTTGTATGACTGCAGAAATGTAATCTTGTTTGAACTTCAAATGCATAATAAAATATCTTGTATCTTGTATTTCTTGTATCTTGCAAGTTAACTGGTCTGCAGTTGACTTTTTTTTGTTGATTTAAAAAAAAAAATCTTCACTCACATAGATGCGGTTTCTTTCCTATTGTTCGAGGTCATGATCATTCCTCAATGTCAATATAGAAACATAGAAACATAGAAACATAGGTGCAGGAGTAGGCCATTCGGCCCTTCGAGCCTGCACCGCCATTCAATATGATCATGGCTGATCATCCAACTCAGTATCCCGTACCTGCCTTCTCTCCATATCCCCTGATCCCCTTAGCCACAAGTGCCACATCTAACGCCCTCTTAAATATAGCCAATGAACTGGCCTCAACTACCTTGTCATGTCAACCCCCGCTCCCATTCCCACACTGACCTCTCTGTCCTGGGCCTCCTCCATTGTCAGGGAGAGGCCCAGCACAAATTGGAGGAGCAGCACCTCATATTTCGTTTGGGCAGCTTACACCCCAGCGTTATGAACTTCAAGTAACCCTTGCTCCCCTTCTCTCTCCATCCCTCTCCCACCAGTCTGCCTGTTCTCGTTTACACTTTATCTCTGTTTGCTGTCTTGTTGCCTTCTTCTCTCTAACATGATCTACTCTAAATTTTCCTTGATCCACATCCCCTTTGTCTCTTTTTCACACCTTACACTTTATTATCTCTGTATCTCCCTCTCCCCTGACTCAGTCTGAAGAAGGGTCTCGACCCGAAACGTCACCCATTCCTTCTCTCCAGAGATGCTGCCTGTCCCGTTGAGTTACTCCAGCATTTTATAACCATATAACCATATAACAATTACAGCACGGAAACAGGCCCTCTCGGCCCTTCCAGTCCGTGCCGAACATTTATTTTCCCCTAGTCCCATCTACCTGCACTCAGACCATACCCCTCCATTCCCTTCCCATCCATATACCTATCTACTTTACTTTTGAATGTTAAAATCGATCCTGCCTCCACCACTTCTGCTGGAAGATCATTCCGCACAGCCACCACTCTCTGAGTAAAGAAGTTCCCCCTCGTGTTACCCCTAAACGTCTGTCCCTTAATTCTCATGTCATGCCCTCTTGTTTGAATCTTCCGTACCCTCAATGGGAAAAGCTTATCCACGTCAACTCTGTTGTGTCTATATTCAGTTTAAACCAGCATCTGCAGTTCCTTCCTGCACCGATTATTGGGGCTACTCGACTTTTCCATTTGTTTCTGTTCCTTTTGAAGGCCTTCTCAAGTAATCTTCATAGATTTAGAAAGAAAGAATTGTCCCCAATCAATAACCCGTGCCTGCCTTCTTGCCCAGAGAAGGAAAATCGAGATCTAGAGGACATCGGTTTAAGGTGAAGGGGGAACTATTTAATTGGAACCTGTGGGGTAACTTGTTCACACAAAGGGCGGCGGGTGTATGGAATGAGCTGTATGATGTAGCTGAGGCTGGGACTATTGCAAAGTTTAAGAAATATTTAGACAGGTTAATGGATAGGACAGGTTTAGAGGGATATGGGCCAAACGCAGGCAGGTGGGACGAGTGTCTCAATCAATCAATTTTAATTTATATCTAGCACATTTAAAATCAACTCACGTTGAACCACGTTGTACATAGGAGAATTTGAGTTGGCATACAGCCATACAAATAAAAAGCAAAACACAACACACTCTAGAATTTAAGATGAACGTCCCCCAAAGCGGAATCAAAGTTTTCTACTGTGAGGGAAGGCAATAAAAACTGGAGTCTGAAGAAGGGTCTCGACCCGAAACGTCGCCTATCTCCTTCGCTCCTTAGATGCTGCTGCACCCGCTGAGTTTCTCCAGCTTTTTGTGTAACCCCCAAGGCAATAAAAAGTTCAGTCCTCTTCCTCTATGTTCACCCATGGTCGAGGCCTATTTGAGGCCTCCGCAGTTACCGCAGCAGAGGTCCGATGTTTCAGGCCCTCTCGCTGGGATTTTGGAGCTCCGACATTGGAAGTACACTCTCAGCGGCTTGGAGTTCCGAATCGGCCGCGGCTCCCGAAGTCCACAGGCCGAGCTGGGTGGGGATTCACACTGGCAACCTCAGCGAAAGATCCCAGGCCTCCGCCATGTTAAACTCACCGCCACCCGCGGCTGGATAGTGTAGATAGGTCTTGTTGGCTGGTGTGGGCAAGTTGGGCCAAAGGGTCTGTTTCCGCACGGTATCGCTCACTGTCTCTTTAGTGGGAGTGGCGGCGCCTAACGGCAGCGGCTCGTCGACAGTTGTCCGTCTTGTTTTTTAATTTTTGTCTTGTTAAATGTAGGTCTTGAATTTAGTTTTTAATATTTTTTTGCTGTGTATATGTGGGAGGTGGAGGGGGGGATGTAGGGGGAAACCGTCTCTTCCCTGTACGGGGACCCGACTTTTTCCCTGTCGGGTCTCCGGTGTCGTTGGGCCTAACATCGTGGAGCGTGGAGCCGTTACCAGAACCCTATACAACTGCAGAAGACCCTCTCTACTCCTATACTGAAATCCTCTTGTTATGAAGGCCAACATTCCATTAGCTTTCCTCACTGCCTGCTGTACCTGCACGCCAACTTTCAGTGACTGGTGTACAAGGACACCCAGGTCTCGCTGTACCTCCCCCTTACCTAACCTAACCCCATTGAGATAATAATCTGCCCCCTTGTTTTTGCCACCAAAGTGGATAACCTCACATTTATCTATATTATACTGCGTCTGCCACGCATCTGCCCACTCACTCAACCTGTCCAGGTCACCCTGCAACCTCCTAACATCCTCTTCACAGTTCACACTGCCACCCAGCTTTGTGTCCTTGTGAGGAATAACTTTTTCACACAAAGGGTGGTGGGTGTATGGAACGAGCTGCCAGAGGGGGTAGCTGAGGCAGGGACTATCGCAATGTTTCAGAAGCAATTAGACAGGTACATGGATAGGACAGGTTTGGAGGGATATGATCCAAACCCAGGCAGGTGGGACTCGTGTAGATGGGGCACGTTGGGCGGTGGGCAAGTTGGGGTGAGGGGCAAGTTGAGGCAAAGGGCCTGTTTCCACACTGTATGACACTCTGACTCTATCTGTACATAGCAGATACTGTCGCTAGGGATTTGCTTTTGACATGTTCAGTTTCTGGCTTGTGAGGAGCATGAAACTTATGAGACTCTGAAGCCTCAAGTGAAGGAAGCCAGGGTTTTCTCTTCATCTGGCTTCCGATAAGGTCGCACCTCGCATCGTTCTTTGGTGGCCAGAGGTAAGAGGTGAAGAAACATAAATCAAGGCTGGCATTTCCGTGGTTCACAGCCTCCGGGTGTTGCGAGGCACTTTGCATCCAGTATTTCAGAAGCTGAGCCCGAAGTTGAAGCGGAGGAAACTTGACTGCAAATTTATGCGCCGACAAGTCTCACAGAAGATGTGTTAATGATCAAATAACCTAAAACGTAACTGTTCTTGGTTGTCCGCCATTCAATCCTGGCTGATCTAACTTTCCCTCTGAGTTAAGCCCCTGTCCCACTTAGGAGACCTAAACAGCAACCTCTGGTGACCTTGCCCGCCACCCAAGGTTTCAATGAGGTTCCCAGAGGTTTTGGTCACTCTCCCTAGTGGTCGAAAGTGGTTTCCGCGTGGTCGAGGCTTCATCTAGGTTGCTGCTATTTTTTAATTGTGATTAAAACCGGCCTCGACTAAAAATAGGTTGCCGTTTTAAAAATCGATGATTTTTTAGTCGCTGGTCTAGTCGAAGCTGGTTTTCGTCATAGTCCAGGAAGGTTTTCAACATATGCGCGGGAGGTGGTAGGAGGTTGCAGGTCCCCTCGACCTTGATTTTTTTTTTGGGTGGCGGGCAAGGTCACATAGAAACATAGAAACATAGAAATTAGGTGCAGGAGTAGGCCATTCGGCCCTTCGAGCCTGCACCGCCATTCAATATGATCATGGCTGATCATCCAACTCAGTATCCCGTACCTGCCTTCTCTCCATACCCTCTGATCCCCTTAGCCACAAGGGCCACATCTAACTCCCTCTTAAATATAGCCAATGAACTGGCCTCAACTACCCTCTGTGGCAGAGAGTTCCAGAGACCCACCACTCTCTGTGTGAAAAAAGTCCTTCTCATCTCGGTCCTAAAGGATTTCCCCCTTATCCTTAAGCTGTGACCCCTTGTCCTGGACCTCCCCAACATCGGGAACAATCTTCCTGCATCTAGCCTGTCCAACCCTTCAAGAATTTTGTAAGTTTCTATAAGATCCCCTCTCAATCTCCTAAATTCTAGAGAGTATAAACCGAGTCTATGCAGTCTTTGTTCATAAGACAGTCCTGACATCCCAGGAATCAGTCTGGTGAACCTTCTCTGCACTCCCTCTATGGCAATAATGTCCTTCCTCAGATTTGGAGACCAGAACTGTACGCAATACTCCAGGTGTGGCCTCACCAAGACCCTATACAACTGAAGTAGAACCTCCCTGCTCCTATACTCAAATCCTTTTGCTATGAAAGCTAACATACCATTCGCTTTGTCGCCAGTGGTTGCTGTTTATATCTCCTAAGTGGGACAGGGGCTTTACCCCAGCATTTTGTGTCTGTCTTCGGTGTAAACCAACATCTGCAGTTCCTGCCACAACATTGTGGCTTTGATCGAGTTGACTTCTAACGTTCTCTCTTTTATTTTTATCTTTCCCTGCTCTCTTATTTTTCCGGTTTCCCAGTTCTGTCGCGAGCTTAATGGAATGTAAGCTTGCTGGTTTAAACAAAAAAAAAACTCCCAAAAAAAGTTTTCCATTCCACGTGTGAAGAAGGGTCCCGACCCGAAACGTCACTGAGCCTGGCCCTCGGGAGATGGTGCCTGAGTTACTCCAGCACTTTGTGTCCTTTTCCCAATGCTTTGGGTTAAGCTGCGCGCTTCCGATCATTTCCCTTTTCGTTCCCAGTCAACGCTATCCCAGCTGGATGTGAAAAGTTTGAGGAACAGTTGACCTAATTGTTTTCGGCATGTGATCATTTTGGATGCAGTACAGATTTGTTTGAAATGGTCTGTGGAATTCTCTGCCTCAGAGGGCGGTGGAGGCCGGTTCTCTGGATGCTTTCAAGAGAGAGCTGGTTAGCGGGTCTTAAAAATAGCGGAGTCAGGGGATATGGGGAGAAGGCAGGAACAGGGTACTGATTGGGGATGATCAGCCATGATCACATTGAATGGCTCGAAGGGCAAATGACCTACTCCTGCACCTATTGTCTATTGGCTATTGGGGGTCACACAAAAAGCTGGAGAAACTCAGCGGGTGCAGCAGCATCTAAGGAGCGAAGGAGATAGGCGACGTTTCGGGTCGAGACCCTTCTTCAGTCCATTGGACATTAAACAAGAGGCACTCTGAAAGTCCGATTAAAGATGCTCCGAGGGTCCCCAATGAAGGAGATGGCAGAGGGTGGTCCTCCACTATCATCTACGTCAATGGAGACCCTTGGACTCTCTTCAATCGGATTTAACTGGACTTTAGCTTGCACTAGATGCTACTCCCTTTGTCCTGTATCTGTGCACAGTGGACGGCTCGCTTGTAAACACTTCCCGCTGATTTTGGATAGCAAGCAGCAAAAAGCTTTTCACTGTAACTCGGTACAGGTGACAATAAACTAAGGTAGCAAGAACTAACCTCTGCAGACAGTGAACAGAATCTGCAAAGCTTTGTTATCAGAATATCTCCCAATTAACAATGATCTCCATGTTCCTTGATTCACCATTCCCATTGCCTATTTTCACACCTTGCACTTCCTTATCTATGTACCGACCGCTCCCCTGACATCAGTCTGAAGAAGGGTCTCGACCGGAAACGTCACCCGTTCCTTCTCTCCAGAGATGCTGCCTGGTCCGCTGAGTTACTCCAGCGTTTTATGTCGATCTTCGATTTAAACCAGCATCTGCAGTTCCTTCCTACACAAGATCTTTCCCTCAGTTTCTCTGGAGAGAAAGCGGACCGGCCATGTTATAAAGGCCAGTAGACACTCTCTAACGGTTGCTATGACACTCAAAGATAATTCCTAAGTGATTGGAGCAGGATTAGGCCATTCGGCCCATCAAGTCTACTGCGCCACCTATCTCATGGCTGATCTATCTCTCCCTCTTAACCCCATTCACCTGCCTTCGCCCCATAAGCACTGACACCCGTACTAATTAAGAAACACCTTTGATCTGGTATTTTGTTGGTTCACATGCTTGATCAATGGTGTTTTATCATTAATGTTTCGTAAACTCATTCGTAACTGTCACTGTATGTCATGTTGTTACTTGTGGAGCCTGGGATCTCTCGCCGAGATCGCCAGTGTGTGGAGCTCCGTACAGCACGGCCTGTTGGCTTGGAAGCCGCGGTCTCCGGTAAGGAGGCGACTGTTCCTGGCACCCCAAGCCGCTGAGAGGGTCCACTGACGCCGGAGTACCATCACCCGGTGAGAACAGCCCGGAACATCGGGCCTCCGTAGCGGCGACTGCGGAGGCCTCAATAGGCCCGACCACTTAGGGTGGACATGGCAATGGGGACTTGACTTTGTGCCTTCCCCCACAGTGGGGGAATGTTTTATGTTAAATTCTTTACTGTTGTGTTTAATCTTTATTGGCGTGGTGCAGATGGCTCTGGAGGCGAGCATGAACGCTGGCGCGATTGGCTGTGTTGTTTAGTTGTTCTGCTGTCTTTTTACGATGTTATTCTTTTGTTTTTTTTTCCCCGTAAAGCACTATGGATTGCTGCTAGTACGAATAGTGCTATATAAATAAATTTGCCTTGTCTTGCCTTGTGGGCGGAGCACCAAGGCAAATTCCTTGTATGTGAATACTTGGCCAATAAACTTACTTACTTACTTATCTATCTCTGCCTAAGAAATATCCATTGGCGTCAAATATCCACAGCCTCCTGTGGCAAAGATGTAAGGCGGGGTGTAACATGTCTGAGCTGTTTAATCTGTGTTTAAAGTTGTAATGAACCAAATGATCGATAGTGTCAAAATCTGAGCATCTTTGTGTATCAGGATGACTTCAACATTCATCATTTTGATTTGCTTGTTTACTTTGGGTTTATTAATTGTAGATTTGCACGTTTAATATCACTAAATATGAACACGCTGTGAATGGCTCGAATGCAATCTTGTATTGTCTTGCTGCTGGCTGGATCGCACGCAACAAAAAAGCTTTTTGCGGCAAACTTGACACTTAACTAAACTGAAAGTAAATAACTATCAGCAATAAACCTTTATATCAGGCGGCCAGCCAATGATGGAGACATTTCTGCACATGATAAATATTGATCCCGTTTGTAAAATATGTTCTGTTTAATAGTGATCTTGGCGTTATTGCCTGAGAAGTTATTGTGATAGAAAACTGCCCAGTGATTGCATGGATTATCACCTGCTTGTATAGGTCATTGTACGTCACTGCATGGGCAAGTCAGTATTTTTTTGGGATTCAATGGGTCTTGAGCAGTGATTTAAGGGCCTGTCCTACCAGCGTCCCGACTCCACGCGATGAGCGCGATCAAACTAGAAGCGGGGGCCGCGCGGAGGTCGGGTGATCCCCTGTACAGGGCCGTTCCCACCAGCATGCGCCTGTATGCGGCAAGCGCGACCAAACCGGCAGCGGGGGCCGCGCGGAGGTCAGGTGAGTGGCGCAATGCGGCGCAAAGTGAGGCGAACTTGGAGCGAAGTCTTAAAGGTAAAGGGCCTGTCACACTAGCGCGCGATTAGACGCGATAAGCGCGACAAATTCGGACGCGGGGGTCGCGTGGGGGTCAGGCGATCCCGGTGCGAGTGAAGGGCCTGTCACACTAGCGCGCGATTACACGCGCGACGTCCGAAGGAAGGACGTTATTTTTCATCACGTGACGATGCGCATGAGCATGCGCGTTGCACGACGTCGGGCAGTGACGTCATCACGCAACGCCATGCTGAAGACGCACAACGTCAAAACGTCATCACGTTCCGCGCGACAGGATTTTGCCGCGCGTAATTTTTAAGCAGTGTCGGTTTTTGGACACTACGCGCGATGTCGACACCAGCTACACACGAGTCCGCGCAACTCCACGAGACTCCGGCGATCGCAGTGGGACAGGGTCACGCGAGGCCGGACGACTAAAGCGACCACGGTAGGTCGCGCTTGTCGCGTCTAATCGCGCACTAGTGTGACAGGCCCTTTAGTTTGCCAGGACAGAGAGGGGCACAGAGGCACACACACAGAGGGCCACGGAGCCACACACATAGGGGGTCACGGAGGCACCTACAGAGAGGGTCATGGAGGCACGACGTCGAGACGGTGTGTAATGCGTCGAGGCGACTGCAAGCCGATAAGCCGTTGCCGCGCAGAATTTTTGAACATAGTCAGTTTTTCGGAGCCCCGCACGATGTCGGGACGAACTCCGCACAATTCCGCACGGCTCCGGCGATCGAAGTGGGACCGGCCCCGCGACGCCGGACGGCTCAAGCGACCACGTTAGGTCGCGCTCATCGCATGAAGTTGCATGCTGGTGGGACAGGCCCTTAAGGAAGCAACTCTACCGCTGCGCCACCTTGGTCACATGTGGTGAACTCTATTACACTACCCCCATTGACATATTACCTTTAAAGTTGTAGACGGCACTTGGAAAATAAGAGGGAAGTCAGAACTTTATGTTAACAGCTCATTCAAGAGGATATGCTAGCCTAACGTGGAATCTGTGAAAGAGAATGAAATGCATGGCACATCCAAACACCAGCCAGCAACCAGAGCAGATATCAGGACAGCACAGATGTTTTATTGAGTATTGTAAGGTGGACAAAAAGTTGGAGAGCACCCAGGGCTTGGCTGGCATGGACGAGTTGGGCCGAAGGGCCTGTTTGCCAGCTGGATCACCCCATGAGTCTAATTGCTGCCACGGATTTCATTGCCACATACGGCTGTGGAGGCCAAGCCAATGGATATTTTAAAATAATTTTCCAATGGAGATTGGCAGATTCTTGATCAGCGCCACGGTCAGGGGACACGGGGAGAAGGCAGGAGAATAGGCAATAGACAATAGGAGCAGGAGTAGGCCATTCGGTCCTTCGAGCCAGCACCGTCATTCAATGCGATCATGGCTGATCATCCCCAATCAGTACCCCGTTCCTGCCTTCTCCCCATATCCCCTGACTCCGCTATCTTTAAGAGCCCTATCTAGCTCTCTCTTGAACGCATCCAGAGAACCTGCTTCCACCATCCTCTGAGGCAGAGAATTCCACAGACTCACAACTCTCTGTGAGAAAAAGTGTTTCCTCGACTCCGTTCTAAATGGCTTACCCCTTAATCTTAAACTGTGGCCATTGGCCTCTTTTCAAAATGAAATGGGGTTGAGAAGGGAGAGATGGATCAGCCATGTTTTTTGAACGGCGGAGTAGACTTGATGGGCCGAATGGCCTAATTCTGCTCCTATCACTTACGAACTTATGAAACGCCCACAGGGCTGAATTGTTCTCTTCCAACTGGTGAGCAAGATTCCAACGAGCTCATCTACAGGGAGCGGAGAAAAATGCGGAAAAACGATACAAATTGTTTATCTGTAAATGTTCAGATGTAAATCTTGTTATCTTTTCTTCGTAGCGTATTTATCTCTTGCATGGAATGAAAGTCACGCACTCCCTCAGCACTTCCTGATGTCCCATCAGATTGCAATTGCAAGGAGCTTTGTGTCCAATCAATTATAAGACGGGCTAATTCACTCTTCCACCAACCCCGTAAACACCCCCCTGCTTCAGGGGCACGCATTTTTGCTTATCAGATGGAGTAATTAAGGTCCCCGCGGTCTTCCTCGATATTGATGTGTCTTCAAAAGATAACTTATCATTTCCCATTGGCTTCTTCTCAAAATGAAATGGGAATGCAGTTTGGTTGGGAGCACAAACAAATATGCAGCCAAAGAAAGTGTGTCGGAGGGAACTGCAGATGCTGGCCTGCATCGAAGACAGACGCTAAATGCTGGAGTAACTCAGCGGGGCAGGCAGCATCTCTGAGGGGGGAATCTTATAGAAACATATACAATTATAAAAGGACTGGACAAGCTAGATGCAGGAAAAATGTTCCCAATGTTGGGCGAGTCCAGAACCAGGGGCCACAGTCTTAGAATAAAGGGGAGGTCATTTAAGACTGAGGTGAGAAAACACTTTTTCACCCAGAGAGTTGTGAATTTATGGAATTCCCTGCCACAGAGGGCAGTGGAGTCTAAATCATTGGATGGATTTAAAGAGAGAGTTAGATAGAGCTCTAGGGGCTAGTGGAGTCAAGGGATATGGGGAGAAGGCAGGCACGGGTTATTGATGGGGGACGATCAGCCATGATCACAATGAATGGCGGTGCTGGCTCGAAGGGCCGAATGGCCTCCTCCTGCACCTATTTTCCATGTTTCTATGTTTCTGTCTCTGGAGAGAAGGAATGGGTGGCGTTGAGGGTCGAGAGTCTTCTCCTGGCCCAAAACGTCACCCATTCCTCCTCTCCAGAGAAGTTGCCCTGCCTGTCCCGCTGAGTTACTCCAGCGTTTTGTGTCTTATCTTCAGTCAAGATGAATGTTCATTAAAAATAGCTACAGTGGCACAGCGGGTAGAGCTGCTGCCTCACAATGCTGGAGACCCGGGTTGGATCCTGACCTCAGGTGCTGTCTGTGTGGAGTTTGCACGTTCTGCCCGTGACCGCGTGGGTTTTCTCCGGGTGCTCTGGTTTCCTCCCACACCCCAAGGAAGTGCAGGTTAATTGGAGATTGTAAGAAGTGGGAGATAAACTGGGATAACATAGAACCAGTGTGAATGGCTGCTCGATGGTCGGCGTAGATCGAAGGGCCTGTTTCCATGCTGTATCTCTCAATCAACGGTGGCGCAGCGGTAGAGTTGCTGCCTCTCAGCGCCAGGGGATGCTGGAGTAACACAGCGGGTCAGTCAGCATCTCTAGAGAGAAGGAATAGCCGACCCTTCTTCAGACTGAGAGTCAGAGGGGAGGGAAACGAGAGGAAGCACTTTTGTTTTCGTTTTAGAGATACGGCGCGAAAACAGGCCGAATCCGCGCCGACCAGCGATCCCCGCACACTAACACTATCCCACAAACACAAGGGACAATTTACATTTATCCCTAGCCAAATAACCTACAAACATGTACGTCTTTGGAGTGTGGGGGGGGGAAACCGGAGATCTGGGAGAAAATCCACGGGGAGGACGTACAAACTCCGTACAGACAGCACCCGTAGTCGGGATTGAACACTTACTTACGTGCTTCCTGCATCTTGGTGCTATTTTCGTTTGAAAATGGGCGGGGAATCCTGAACGCTGCACTTGGGACAGTTCCTCACCAGAAAGAAATGCGCAAATGAACTGAAAAAGGCGCACCTCAAAATGGAGGCCGGGCTTCACTGTTGTGCACTATGACATCCGGAGATGTGCACAATATTGCCTTGTTCTCCGCAAACAGTGGAAGACTGACGTTTCTTTCAAGCAGACTAAACTGATTTCCAACCCCAAGATCTCAGTTCTGCTTCCGTCTTTGGGAGTTCCTTTGACGCTGGTTGAAGCAATTTGGGAAATAAAAGGGTAAATCGAAGATAGACACAAGATGCTGGAGTAACTCAGCAGGACAGGCAGCATCTCTGGAGAGAAGGAATGGGTGACGTTTCGGGGCGAGACCCTTCTTCCGAACAGGGCTATGTTTTTTCCCCTCTGTTATCAGGCTTCTGAACAGCCCATCCATAAGCTAAATTCCATAGACTCCCTCACCCCTGACTCTCAGTCTGAAGAAGGGTCTCGACCCGAGACGTCGCCCATTCCTTCTCTCCAGAGATGCGGCCTGTCCCGCTGAGTTACTCCAGCATTTGGTGTCTGTCAACTAGTCCATTGGCGCTTTTTGCATTTTGTGTAAAACCAGCATCTGCAGTTCATCCCAACTCATTCCGTAAGCTAGGCTGCTGTCCGATTCACCTCTAACCGCATTGCGGTCACTGGACTTTGTCTCTGGAACTGGTGCGCTACAATGCTGAGAACTATATTCTGCACTCTGTATCTTCCCCTTTGCTCCACCTATTGTACTCGAGTTGGACTGGATTGCATTTATGTATAGTGTTACTGGATGTAGATACATAGAGTGTTTGGATAGCGCGTGGAACAAAGCTCTGCAATGTATCTCAGTTCACGTGACAATAATTAACCTGAACTTAACGTCATTGTGGACATTGGACTGTGTCTATGGAACTGAAGGGCTATAATGCAGAGAACTATAATCTGCAATCTGTAGTCAATGCCGTCTATGTTCTCTTGTGCTGAAGCAATGCAAGAATTTCATTGTCCTATCAGGGACACATGACAATAAACTCTCTTGAATCTTTCCGCTTTGCTCCCATCTATTGCACAAGTTTGATTAGTTCAGTGTTTCTCTTCCGCCAATGGAGATGATACAACAGTCGAGACCAACGCTTGGCAGAGAACGTGCAGGAAGGAACTGCAGGCGCTGGTTTACACCGGAGATAGACACACAATGCCGGAGTAACTCAGCGGGACAGGCGGCCTCTCTGGAGAGAAGGAATAGGTGACGTTTCGCATTGAGATTCTTTGGACTTAATGGGTGATCCTTCTTTCGGGTCGAGACCCTTCTTCAGACCCGACCCGAAACGTCACCCATTCCTTCTCTCCAGAGATGCTGCCTGTCCTGCATTTTGTGTCCACACCACTGAAACAGGCCACTCAGCCTATCGCAGAAGCTCCCCCCCCACTGGCTCCTCTCAGCTCATCTAAATAGCAACCACCCACAGACGCGTTTAGAGCTTGTAAACTGTTCCAGTTCGGAACACCTATCGGGAACAGCATCCCAGGGAGGACCTATCAGTTCAGTTTTGTTTTTTATATCACTTGTACTGGGGTACAGTGAAATGCTTTTGTAGCGTGCTAACCAGTCAGCGGAAAGACTATTGATGATAACAATCTGGCCATCCACTGGATATAGGATATGGGATAAAGGGAATGACCTTTATCATGTATCTGTACACTGAGGACGGCTTGATTGTAATCACGTGTTGTCTTTCCGCTGACTGGTTAGCACGCAACAAAATCTTTTCACTGTACCTCACTACACGTGACAATAAACTAAACGCACTAAAGGTAGTCACATGGATTGTGTTTACGTATAATATAATCTGATCTGTTTGGATGGCATGAAAAACTGAACTTTCACTGTACACATGACAATAATAAACCTTAATCTATTTGTAGAAATCTGCTGTATTGTTGGCAGACCACGAAGATTTGCATCTTTACTTTGCACTTTCTCATTTCACACATTCATAAGGGAATTAGGCCATTCGGCCCATCAAGTCTACTCTGCCATTCAATCATGGCTGATCGATCTTTCCCTCTCAACCCCATTCTCCTGCTTACTCTCCGTCTGCGCTGAGGCCTAATGGCAGAGCTGGCGGCCTCCAACGGGGACCGACCTCGAGGCTCCGTAGGCAGAGCCAGGACTTACTTACCAACGTGAGGCTGGCTGACTTCGGGGCTGTGGTGGCGTTGCGGAGGCGGCGGCCCAACTTCGGATCCTCGGAGGCTTCGGCCACGGGCCCTGTGGACGGCAACGTCGGGAGCTCGCAGGCCCCAGGTTGTTGACCGGTTCTCCGGAGCTCCCGCAACGGCAGCTTGGTCCGCTGGACTGGAGGGCGGCAGCTTCGACCGCCCCGGGCCGCGGAGTTTGAACCGGCCCGGTCACAGAGCTCGGATTCGGCCGCGGGACTTACCATCGCCCGGCGGGGGGGGTCCAACATCGAAAGCCTGGATCGCCTCAACACAGAGGGAGAACAAGGAGGGAAGAGACAAGGACTTTAAGACTTTTGCCTTCCATCACAGTGAGGAGGTGCCTGGTAGACTCACTGTGGTGGATGTTAAACTGTGTTAAGTGTGTGTTTTGTTATTTTATTCTATGTTATGACGGCAAGGTTTCGCAATTCCGTGCAGACTGAAAAGTCTGAATAGTCTGAATGACTCCCCATAACTCCTGGCATCCATGCTCCTTCTTCTTCTTGTGTATAGCGTGCACAGCCTACAGTTGTAGGACAACTTGTTCTATTTGATCTTATTTGATTGTGACATCCATACTAACTTAGAATCTATCTAACTCAACTTTAAAAACTTCCGTTGATTTGGCCTCCCTAGCCTTCTGTGGCAATGAATTCCACAGATTCATTGGACGGCACTGTGGCGCAGCGGTAGAGTTGCTGCCTTACAGCGCCAGAGCCCCGGGTCCCGGGTTCGATCCTGACTACGGGTGCTGTCTGTACGGAGATTGTACGTTCTCCCCGTGACCTGCGTGGGTTTTCTCCGAGATCGTCGGTTTCCTCCCACACTCCAAAGACGTGCAGGTTTGTAGGTCAATTGGCTTGGTACAAATATAAATTGTCCCCAGTGTGTGTGTGTATGAGGTGGCGTTAATGTGCGGAGATCGCTGGTCGGCATGGACATGGTGGGACGAAGGGTCTGTATCTCGAAACTAAACTAAGATTCACCACCAGCAGTGTTGGAAGGAACTGCAGAGGCTGGCTTCTGAAAGACCCCACACATCTCCATCACGGACTGTTCACTCTGCTGCCCTCGGGCAAAAGATATCTTAGCATAAGGAGCAGAACATCAAGGTTCTGCAACAGCTTCTTCCCACGAGCCATCAGACTCCTGAATGCCATGTAATGGGCTGCCACCATTGTCTATTTATCCCTTTATCCTTTTCATCCATGTTTATCCTTCTGTTAATTATCGTGTTGCACGTGGAGCCAAATGCAACGGAATTTCGTTTGGAAATGCATATATCGATGTATTTCTAAATGACAATAAAGTTTGTTTGACTTTTGACTTGACTTAAACTGATGATAGAAACAAAATGCTGGAGTAACTCAGCGGGTCAGGTGGCATCTCTGGAGAGAAGGAATGGGTGACGTTTCGGGTCGAGACCCCTTCTTCCCTCCGAGTTACTCCAGCTTTGTGTGTCGGCGTGAAGAAGGGCCTCGACCCGAAAAAAGGGGCCACCCACTCCTTTTCTCCAGAGATGCTGCCTGACCCGCTGAGTAACTCCGGTATTTTGTGCCTTATCTCCTGACTGAAGATTCATGTCGGGAGGAAACTGGGAGGAATCTGTGCTCTGCTGATGTTCCGTGTTCACAGCCTCTTATTCTCAACCCTGCATCATTTAACTCGCAAGCAGGAAGCACCATCATTAATTCTGAGAACAGATAATAACCCCTTCTTGGCAAAGCCATAATTATATGGTCATGGGACATGATCCCGAACTAACGCGCGGTAAATGTCACTTGCGGTAGCCCCGCAAGTCAACTCTGCCACAGATATCCAGAAGCCTTTGTATGATTGTTTATTTTAATAAATATTTTTATTAGAAGCATGTATACAAATAAAAGCCACAATTTTATTACAGATTTGTTACATAGCTTCAGTTTTGTTTAAAGAATAAAGATAAAGATAGAAAAAGAAGAGAGAGAGAAGAAGAAAGAAAAAGGTGGACGCAGAGAGAACCAAGACCATGACCAAGATCGTGGACATAGATCCGGGAACTGTAGAGTGTAACAATTCATCCAGTCCTAAACTCAAGTTTCAACCCTGATTCTGTGTTAAACCAATTTACCTTTTCAAATATTCAATAAATGGAGGATATATTCCAACAAAAAACTCTGGTTTGTCAATTAAGACAAGTCTTATTTTTTCCAAGTGCAAGGTCTCAGTCGTTTCCGTAACCCACATTTTAATTGTGGGGGCTGCTGGCCTTTGTACGATCTTGTATGTCATTGTATGATTCAAACAAGAGGGCATGACATGAGAATGAAGGGACAGAAGTTTAGGGGTAACATGAGGGGGAACTTCTTTACTCAGAGAGTGGTGGCTGTGTGGAATGATCTTCCAGCAGAGGTGGTGGAGGCAGGATCGATTGTAACATTTAAAAGTAAAGTGGATAGGTACATGGACGGGAAGGGAATTGAGGGGTATGGTCTGAGTGCAGGTAGATGGGACTAGGGGAAAATAAATGGTCGGCACGGACTGGAAGGGGCGAGAAGGCCTGTTTCCGTGCTGTAATTGTTATATGGTTATATGGTTATTATATGATCTGGTTAGCATTCATAGCGAAAGGATTTGAGTATAGGAGCAGGGAGGTTCTACTGCAGTTGTACAGGGTCTTGGTGAGACCACACCTGGAGTATTGCGTACAGTTTTGGTCTCCAAATCTGAGGAAAGACATTCTTGTCATAGAGGGAGTGCAGAGAAGGTTCACCAGACTGATTCCTGGGATGTCGGGACTTTCATATGAAGAAAGACTGGATAGACTCGGCTTGTAGTCACTGGAATTTAGAAGATTGAGGGGGGATCTTACAGAAACTTACAAAATTCTTAAGGGGTTGGACAAGCTAGATGCAGGAAGATTGTTCCCGATGTTGGGGGAGTCCAGAACAAGGGGTCACAGTCTAAGGATAAGGGGGAATTCCTTTAGGACCGAGATGAGGAAAACATTCTTTACACAGAGAGTGGTGAGTCTCTGGAATTCTCTGCCACAGAAGGTAGTTGAGGCCAGTTCATTGGCTATATTCAAGAGGGAGTTGGATGTGGCTCTTGTGGCTAAAGGGTTTCCCGGTTTCCTCCCACACTCCAAGGACGTGCAGGTTTGTAGGTAAATTGGCTTGGTATTTTTGTATATTGTCCCTAGTGTGTGTAGGGTAGTGTTAGTGTTTGGGGATCGCTGGTCGGCGCGGACTCGGTGGGCCGAAGGGCTGTTTCCGCGCTGGATCTCTAAACTAAACGAAAAAAAGTCTGAAGAAGGGCCCGAAACGTTACCTATTCCTTTTCTCCGGAGATGCTGCCTGACCCGCTGAGTCACATCACCGTTTTGTGTCCGATATCAGATATGTGTCAGATATCAGATATGTACCAAAAACCCCACAAAATTCTGGAGTAACTCATTGAGTTGGGCATCATAGACAATAGGTGCAGGAGTAGGCCATTCAGCCCTTTGAGCCAGCACCGCCATTCAATATGATCATGGCTGATCATCCCCAATCAGTACCCCGTTCCTGCCTTCTCACCATATCCCCTGACTCCGCTATCTTTAAGAGCCCTATCTATCTAGCTCTCTCTTTAAAGTATCCAGAGAACCTGCCTCCACCGCCCTCTGAGGCAGAAAATTCCACAGACTCACAACTGTCAGAAGGACATGGATAGGTGACAATTTTCTTTGTGTATCTTGATCAGGTATATACCAGTTTGGTATCAGCATTTAAAGCTAGAATTTTTGCAAATTGAGTGGTTAAATTTCTTGCTACAAGCCGTGACATTTTGATTAAGCTGCGACGTCTTACTCATTGTTCCGTTAGTCAAGCAGGCAAATTCCTCATTTCAATGCATGTCCATTTTTTAAAAATATATCTCAATCTTTTTTTTTTAATGTCAAAACTCTATTGCACCTGGAAATAATGTCACATGTGGTAACGTAATGAGAGTGGCTGTGGGTTCTCTGTGTTAATCTTGGCGAAGGCAGGCACAGGTTATTGATTGGGGACGATCACCTTTTATAGAATAATGAGAAATAATTAGCATGCAAAATACACTTAGGGGATCGTTTGACTTCTTCCAACAGAACCTGTCGTCTTGAATGTCGGAGGGCTTGCTTATTATGCTGTTGGAGGTAACATTGTAATGAAATATAGTAATTAGACCTGAACTGCAGATTCAAATTAAGTTAATTACAGCATGGATTGCCTACAAGATACAAAAATATATCTTCATCCCTCCCCAATCTCTTCCTGAGCCCCTGTGATTATTGGGCCGGCTTCTGACTACCTGTTCCTCTTCGTTCTTCTGTCAGACTCCATCAGTGTCAGGCTCCAGTGTGGGCTGTATCATCACCTCTCTAACCTGGCAGGGGAAGTTTGGTTTTTGGGAGCCCTCCAGTCCTGGCAAGATAAATAGTTGTACGTAATCAACCGGAAGTGGCTGCGCTGCCTGGCAGCTGCGGCTCACCTGCAGTCCGTCTGTTTTTTATTTTATTTTTGTCTTCGTGTCTGTTTTTAGTGGTTATTTTGGTTTATTAGGCTGTGTGTGGGGGGGGGGGGGGGGAGAAATAGGGTTTTAGTCTCTCCCTTCGGGGGGATGCGACTTTTCTTGTCGTGTCCCCCGTCTCCGTCTGTGCTGAGGCCCTAATGGCGGAGCTGGCGGCCTTCGAGCTTCCAGCAGCGGCGGCACGGCTTCGGAGCTTCAGCGGCGGCCTGGCTTTCGGGGCTGCGGTGCTCCAGCGGCGACCTGGCTTTGGAGCTGCGGTGCTCCAGCGTTCCAGTGGCGGGCCCTGTGGCGGTGTCCCGGCGTTCCGGAGGTGGCCCGGTTCCGGAGGCTGGGCCGCGGGCCTGGTGGACGGCAGCATCGGAGGCCTGGATCTCCTCAGCGCAGAGGGAGAACAAGGAGGGAAGAAGACAGAGACTCTAAGACTTTTGCCTTCCACCACAGTGAGGAGGTGTTTGGTGAACTGACTGTGGTGGATGTTAAATTTGTGTTTATTGTGTGGTTTTGTTATTTTTAATATATGTACGACTGCAGGCACGAAATTTCGTTCAGACCGAAAGGTCTGAATGACAATAAAGGTAATTCAATTCAATAAATGAACATAAGGAGTCCTTGATTCCCCAAGAGACTCTGTGCATCTACCCGATCTATTCCTCTCATGATATTCCTCTATAAGATCTCCCCTCATCCTCCTGCGCTCCCAAGGAATCGAGTCCCAGCCTGCTCAACCTCTCATGATAGCTTTTTGAAAGGGTTCCGAAAAGATTTACGAGGATGTTGCCAGGACTAGAGGGTGTGAGCTATCGGGAGAGGTTGAGTAGGGTGGGTCTCTCTATTCCATGGAGCGCAGGAAGATGAGGGGAGATCTCATAGAGGTGTACAAAATCATGAGAGGAATAGATCGGATAGATGCTTTTACCCAGAGTTGGGGAATCGAGGACCAGAAGACATAGGTTCAAGGTGAAGGGAATTATATTTAATAGGAATCCGAGTGGTAACGTTTTTACGCAGAGGGGGGTGGGTGTATGGAACGAGCTGCCAGAGGAGGTAGTTAAGGCTGGGACTATCCCATCGTTTAAGAAACAGTTGGGCATGTACATGGATAGGACAGGTTTGGAGGGATATGGACCAAACGCAGGCAAATGGGACTGGTGTAGCTGGGTCATTGTTGGCGTGTTGGGCCGAAGGGCCTGTTTCCACACTGTATCAATCTACGACTTTGCTGGCCAGCGTCAGACTCCTTTGTGTACTTTGTGAATTGTGCACAAAATTCACTGCAATTTCACTGTACCTAATGTAGGTACATGTAGACCAGGGGTGGGCAACCTGTCCTGCATAGGGGTGGGACGCATGTCTGTGAGTGGATGGCGGGCCACATCTATGGCGTGCGAACCCGGATCCCGCCCCGGACGGCAGGCATCAAATCACGTGTTCACAGAAGGCAGACAAAAATGCTGGAGAAGCTCATCGGGTGAGGCAGCCTCATGCAATCCTTGCATGTCTCACCCGCTGAGTTTCTCCAGCATTTTTTGTCTACCTTCGATTTTTTTTCCAGCATCTGCAGTTCTTTCTTAAACGTGTGCACAGAAGGTGCGGGGCCGTGCCGGCGGCTTTGCGCAGGATGCGGTACAGACAGAGCTCGGCGCTCAGCGGGCCGGATGATTACGAATAAAAAAATCCGCAGGTCAAACAATTAGTCCAGAAATTTGGGATGATAGCGTACAACATATACATCACTGTTCGTTAAACACTAGACATTCTTTAATACAATTTAAAGTATTACATAGACTGCATTATTCAAAAACAAAACTGAATAGAATTTTTCCAAGTGTTTCCCCTATTTGTGATAAATGTCAACACTTAGAGGCTAACCTATTGCACTCATCCGTAAGTTGTATAAAAATTAATAAATTTTTGGATGGAAATTTTTAAGATAATCTCAGAAATCGTCAATACCAAACTGGCTCCTGACTCAAAATTAATAATATTAGGAATAACGGAACCAAATCAATTCATGACTTCGAATCAAAGATTTTTTATTGATTTAATAGTTTAATAATTGGGAAAAAAATTAATATTAAAATTTTGGAAAGGCTCTGTAACCCCCACAATTAAAATGTGGACTACAGAAATGTCGGAGACCCAATATTTGGAAAGAATATGATGTGTCTTAATGGACAAACAAGAACTATTTAAAAAAATATGGTCCCCATTTATTGAATATTTGAAGGGGCAAACTGGTTCGGCACGAGAACCCGACTGAAGCCAGAATCGAAGAATAGATGAAGTAGTACATTTCATAAAACGCGGATATATCGCCAACAATGTAAAATCTGTAGAATATTCCATTCTTTCCCAACTTTTTATATATATATATATATTTATATGTATATATATATATTTTTTTTTTGTTTAATCTTTTTCCACTATTTTCTATCTTTATAAAAAATGGAAAAAAAAAATATAGAAGCACAATTATTAAGCGAGGATTAACGTAAATAATACTGATTATGTATAGCTACAAAGAACAAAATGATTTTTATTATGTCAACAATGAACACGTATCTTTTTAAAAAAATTATGTAATTGCTTCTAATTTAAAAACTTAATTAAAAAAAAAAAAAAATCGCCCACGGGCCGGATGATTTTGGGTTACGGGCCGCATTCGGCCCGGGGGCCGTAGGTTGCCAACCCCTGATGTAGACACTGAAGTATCATTGAAGAACAAGTGACCCAACGTTCCCCCACTGCCACCTTTGGAGGCAATAGGTCGAAAGTCAACTCAGGATCACCACATTAATCTTCGGTGTTGATTTAATTTTGATTTCTCATTGCCCTGTGGAAGTTTTGGCTTCAATTCTGCGCCTACTGATTTGTATGGGAGTTTGAAGCAGGGCCTCGACCCGAAACCTTTGCTCCAGAGTTGCCGCCTGTCCTGCTGAGATACTCCAGCATTTTGTGTCTATCTTTGATCCTCCCTCGTGTTCTGTTCCCGAGAACTGTTCGTTAACCAGCACAGTTTACAAGGTTCACGAGATTGATCCCTGGGATGGCGGGACTGTCACATGAGGAAAGATTGAAAAGGCTAGGCTTGTACTCACTGGAGTTCAGAAGGATGAGAGGGGATATTACAGAAACATATAAAATTATAAAAGGACTGGGGCAAGGTAGATGCAGGAAAAATGTTCCCAATGTTGGGCGAGTCCAGAACCAGAGGCCACAGTCTTAGAATAAAGGAGAGGCCATTTAAGACTGAGGTGAGAAAAAACTTTTTCACCCAGAGAGTTGTGAATTTATGGAATGCCCCGCCACAGAGGGCAGTGGAGGCCAAGTCACTGGATGGATTTAAGAGAGAGTTAGATAGAGCTCCAGGGGCTGGTGGAATCAAGAGACATGGGGAGAAGGCAGGCACGGGTTATTGATTGGGGATGATCAGCCATGATCACAATGAATGGTGGTGCTGGCTCAAAGGGCCGAATGGCCTCCTCCTGCACCTATTTTCTATGTTTATATGCAAGTGCGGCTGTGGACTGAGTTTAGATGAGGTGAGGGGAGCTGTCGGAGGAAACTACTGAGGAAAACCGACAAGTAGATGGGTGGAGGGGCCTGTTTCTGCGGTGCTCCCTGAGATGCTGCCTGTCCCGCTGAGTTACTCCAGCATTTTCAGTCTATCGTCGGTGTAAACCAGCGTCTGCAGTTCCTTCCTACACTACCGCTTTGTATTTCAAGTGGGCTGCTCATCACACAAAACTGTTGAACATTTTGGGTGCCAAAGAGAATATCCGAAGTTTGATGCTACTGCGCTAATCACTCCACTGTCTGGCAAGCGATGAGTGTTTATTAAACCATAGTTATGCAGCGTGAGAATGCTCAGCATTTGCGAAGAACTGACACATTCGGTGTAAATGGGGGGGGGGAAAATGACTTGTCTCCTTAAGGGCCTGTCCCACCAGCATGCAACTCTGCGATGAGCGCGACCTAACGTGGTCGCTTGAGCCGTCCGGCATCGCGGGGCTGGTCCCACTTCGATCGCCGGAGCCATGCAGAATTGTGCGGAGTTTGTCCCGACATCGCGCGGGGCTCCGAAAAACTGACTATGTTCAAAAATTCCGCGCGGCAACGGCTTGTCAGCTCGCAGTTGCCTCGACGCATGACACACCGCCTCGACGTCGTGGCTCCGTGGCCCTCTCTGTAGGTGCCTCCGTGACCCTCTATGTGTGTGCCTCTGTGCCCCTCTCTGTGTGTCCCTCTCTGTCCTGGCGAACTTACCTTTAAGACTTCGCTCCAAGTTCGCCTCACTTTGCGCCGCGTTGCGCCACTCACCTGACCTCCGCGCGGCCCTCGCTGCCGGTTTGGTCGCGCTTGCCGCATGCAGGCGCATGCTGGTGGGAACGGCCCTGTACAGGATCACCTGACCTCCGCGCGGCCCCCGCTTCTAGTTTGATTGCGCTCATCGCATGGAGTCGGATGCTGGTAGGACAGGCCCTTTAGTTTGGAAGTTCCAGGTGCAGAATTCAGGCCATTTGGCCCATCGAGCCACCATAGGCGGCACGGTGGCGCAGCGGTAGCGTTGCTGCCTTCCAGCGAATGCAGCGCCGGAGACCCGGGTTCGATCCCGACTACGGGCGCTGTCTGCACAGAAATTCTCCCCGTGACCTGCGTGGGTTTTCTCGGAGATCTCCTGTTTCCTCCCACAAGCCAAAGACGTGCAGGTTTGTAGGTCAATTGGCTTGGTAAATGTAAAAATTGTCCCTAGGATAGTGCTAAAATGCGGGGATCGCTGGTCGGCGCGGACTCGATGGGCCGAAGGGTCTGTTTCCGTGCTTTATCTCTAAACTAAATTGATAGTCCACTCCGCCATTCAATTCTGGCTGATCTGTCTCTCCCTCCTAACCCCATTCTCCCGCCTTCTCCCCATAATCCCTGACACCTGTACTAATCAAGAATCTGTCAATCTCTTCCTTGACAATATCCATTGGCTTTGCTTCCACAGCTGTCTGTGGCAATGGATTCCACTAATTCACCGCCCTCTGACTGAAGAATCTCCTCTTTATCTCCTTCCTAAAGGTGGGTCCTTTTACCTAGACTCTCCCACTAGTGGAAACATCCTCTCCACATCCACTCTATCCAGGCCTTTCACTATTCTGCTTGTTTCAATGAGGTCTCCCAATCATTCGCCTAAATTCCAGTGACTACAGGCCCAGTGCCGTCAAACGCTCATCGTACGTTAACCCACTCATTCCTGGGATCATTCTTGTAAACCAGGTTCGATCTTAACTAAAAGGAGCTGCCAGTACGGAGTTTTAGGTTCTCCCCGTCACCGAGTGGGTTTTTTTCACCGGGTGCTCCGATCGGCCCAGAAGTCCCGATGAGGTCGATATCCGGCCTAGGCGCCATATTTTTGGGGGGGAAGGGTGGATTTCAAGCGCGCTCTCGTAATTTGGTCCGGATTGAAGGAGGTGCTGGTGCACAAGTTTCCAGAAATCGGTGGTGGACCCGTATCACACAAATCAACAGTTAGATCTCACTCTGGGCTGTCAATAATATTGTCAGTCATGGATGTACATGGACACTGTGGGGGATGAACATTGTAAAAGTAAGCAGTAGACACGAAATGCTGGAGTAACTCAGCGGGACAGGCAGCATCTCTGGAGAGAAGGAATGGGTGACGTTTGGGATCGAGACCCTTCTTCAGAGTTAAGGGCCTGTCCCACTGTACGAGGTAATTCAAGTGCTCTCCCGAGTTTTTAAAAAATCAAACTCGTGGTAAGTACGTAGAATGTACGTAGCGGGTACGCCGGAGCTCGTGGATGTCTCGCGGCGGCTCGTAACGCTAACGGCAGGTACTCGGGAAACGCGGTAACTCGTGAAGATATTTCAGCACTGGGATAAATGTCCACGAGAGCCCCGAGTACCTACGAATGGCTAATACCGTAATTCTCCGAGTTCGAATCAGGGGAAACTCGGGAGAACTCTTGAATTAGCTCGTACAGTGGGTGACGTTTCTAGTCGAGACCCTTCTTCAGACCCGACCCATTCCTTCTCTCCAGAGATGCTGCCTGTCCCACTGAGCCACTCCAGCATTTTGTGTCTATCTTTGGTTTAAACCAGCATCTGCAGTTCCTTCCTGCACAAAAATAGGGAGTACGTTGATGGTAAGGGATTATACATGTATATCTAAAGAAAGAATTAAAAAGCCAAAGGGGATATGAAGTTATCAAGAAAATTGGCACAAAATTGCAAGCTGTTTCACAGGAGTGAAGATTTGAAAAAGGATCGAAATGAGGTCAGGGAAGCATGGGCAACATGAAATCACAGGGAAAAGGCAGGGATATTCAATAATTCTTTTGAATTAGCATTACAGCGAAGCAAATGAGTTAGACATAGCATGGGACGGACAGATTGGAAATTACACAATTCGGTTTTAAATTAAAATAGAGAATGATTAAATTACTGAAACTCAAAGTGACGCTGTTCCACGCACAGATTGCATCTGCACACTCTGTAAGAACTGACAGGGGACACGGCAGAGTTATAATTACACACATTTAGTGAGGTATTATAGGAATGTGGGAAGCCGGAGGGGGTTGGCGGAAAGCTGATTCAACTCCATTTAGGAGCTGGGGTTGGATGCATTGAAGGATGTGGGAGTATGAATGCACACATCACTTGCTGGTGACAGTCTCAAGATTTTTAGTTTGGTTTAGTTCGGAGATACAGCGCGGAAATAGGCCCACCGAGTTCACACAGGCCAGCGATTTCCCCGCACACTGACACTACCACACACACGCACGCACACACAAACACACAAACACACATACACACACACAGACACACACACACACACACACACACACACACACACACACACAGACACACACACAGACACACACGCACGCAGAGACACACACACACACACAGACACACACACGCGCGCACGCACGCAGACACACACACACACAGACACACAGACACAGACACAGACACACACACACACACACGCACACACACACACACACACTAGATATGGAAAAAAGGGTCAAGAGTGTTTTAGAAACATAGAAACATAGAAAATAGGTGCAGGAGTAGGCCATTCGGCCCTTCGAGCCTGCACCGCCATTCAATATGATCATGGCTGATCATCCAACTCAGTATCCTGTACCTGCCTTCTCTCCATACCCCCTGACCCCTTTAGCCACAAGGGCCACATCTAACTCCCTCTTAAATATAGCCAATGAACTGGCCTCAACTACCTTCTGTGGCAGAGAATTTTATCATCGTATGTCCCGAAACGGAACAATAGAATTCGTACTTGCAGCAGCACAATGGATATGAAACACACACAAACGCGCGCACACGCACACGCACACGCACACGCACACACAGGACAATTTACAATTTTACCCAAGCTGATGAGCCTACAAGCCTCTGGAGTGTCGGAGGAAACCCACGCAGGTCACGGGGAGAACGTACAAACTCCGTGCGGGCAGCGCCCGTGGTCGGGAACGAAACAGGGTCTCTGGCGCTGTGAGGCAGCAACTCTACCGCTGCGACACCCAAATCACAAGATCACAGAAGGAAAAAAATAACAAGAAGACTCTCGACCAGAAACATCACCCGTTCCTTTTCGCCAGAGATGCTGTCTGACCCGCTGAGTTTAACCAGCAACTGCAGTTCCTTCCGACGCAAAGAAAAAAAAAGATCGAGCTGCGTACTTATGAAACATTGCCGTTGCCACGGGGGGATTCCTTTCATAATCCACGACCAGTTGCATATTTGTGTGGGTTAATTATAGTCACATGCACCAAGCCACAATGAAAACTTTGTTTGGTTTGCTGTTCAGGCAAATCATACCAGACACGAGGATGGCAGGTAGTGCAAAAGAGGAAATCACCGCGCTACATAGTATCACGGCCTCACAGAAAGTGCAGGTACAAAGAAAAAAAGTGCGAGGGGGTGCAACGGGGTAGACTGGAAGATCGGGAATCCATCATTAGTGTTTGCGAGGTCAGTTCATGAGTGTCAGATAACAGCGGAGAAGAAACCGCACTTTCAAACTTCTGTAACATCTGTGCAGTGGGAAAAGGAGAGAAGGGAGAATGGTTGGTGTGTGAGTGCTCCTTGATTATGTTGGCTGCTTTCCGGAGGCAGTGTAATCAATGCAATACTATCTCATGATGGGACGAGCTTTCAGCTTTTGATTCTGATTTTTTTTTTACTAGTAGGGGCATGTCACAAATAAAGACCTCATTGGCATCCGACTTTTTTCTAGTTTTTGGAGACACAGCGCGGAAACGGGCCCTCCAGCCCACCGGATCCGCGGCGACCAGCGATCACCCCGTACACTAGCACTATCCTACTAGGGAGCATTTTTCCATCTATACCAAGCCAATTAACCTACAAACCCGCGCGTCTTTGGAGTGCGGGAGGGAACGGAAGATCTCGAAGAAAACCCACGCAGGTCACGGGGAGAACGTACAAACTCCGTACAGTCAGCACCGGTGGTCAGGATCGAACCCGGGTCTCCGGTGCTGCATTCGCTGTGAGTCAGCAAATTCGCCTACAGTGCAGTCTTCACAGTGTTTGTACCTTATCCCCTTGACCGCGCAGGTTTTCTCCAGGAACTGTAAAGATCCTTGTACATCAGTCACTGAAAGTAAGCATGCAGGTACAGCAGGCAGTGAAGAAAGTGAATGGCATGTTGGCCTTCATAGTGATAGGATATGAGTATAAGAGCAAGGGGGTTCTACAGCAGTTGTACAGGGCCCTGGTGAGACCGCACTTGGAGCATTGTGTGCAGTTTTGGACTCCTAATTTGAGGAAGGACGTTCTTGCTATTGAGAGAGTGCAGCGTAGGTTCCCCAAGATAACTCCCGGGATGGCGGGACTGTCATATGATGAGAGAATGGATCGACTGAGCTTATATTCACTGGAATTTAGGATGATGAGAGGAGATCTTGAAGAAACATATAATATTCTCCTGGGATTGGACACGCTAGATGCAGGAAGACTGTTCCCGATGTTGGGGGAGTCCAGAACCAGGGGTCACACAGTTTAAGAATAAGGGGTAGGGCATTTAAAACTGAGCTGAGGAAAAACGTTTTCACCCAGAGAGTTGTGAATCTGTGGAATTCTCTGCCACAGAAGGCAGCGGAGGCCAATTTTCTGGATGTTTTCAAGAGAGAGTTAAGGGCCTGTCCCACTGTACGAGCTAATTCAAGAGTTCTCCCGAGTTTCCCCTGATTCGAACTCGGAGAATTACGGTAATAGGTACTAGGGGACTCTCGTGGACACTCTCCGCGCTGTTGAAAAAAATTCACGAGCTTACCGCGTTTCACGAATAACTGCCGTTAGCGTTACGAGCCGCTAAGAGACGTCCCTGAGCTCCGACGTACCCGCTACGTACATTCTACGTACTTACCACTTTTATTTTAACTCGGGAGAGCTCTTGGGTAAACTTGTACAGTGGGATGGACCCATTCGATATAGGTCTTTGGGCTAACGGAATCAAGGGATACGGGCAAAAAGCTGGAACGGGATACTGATTTTTTGATGATCGGCCATGATCGTATTGGGAATGGTGGTGCTGGCTCGAAGGGCCGAATGGCCGACACATGCACCTATTTTCTATGTTTCGATGTAGAGGTTTGTAGGTTAATTGGCTTGTGTAGATTGCCCCCCAGTGTGTAGTGTAGGACTAGTGCACAGGTGATTGTTGGTCAGCGCGGACTTGGTGGGTGAAGGGTCTGTTTCCACGCTGTATCTCTAAACTCAACCATAGCTTGTTGTTCTGTTCATGTAATAAAATACCATAATAGGCGAGTCAATGCATGCTCAGTCACGCAGGGTTGAAGTTTTGACTGGATTATTTGCATAGCTGTTCGAGAGTCAGTTTATGCATCTTGTGAATGAATTCATTTTTGGAGCTACAGAATAAACAGGCAAATTCTGATTTCATCCCTAAAGAGTAATTCCTTCAATATTGGAATTGAGTTATATTCTTAGTTTGGTATAGTTTAATTTAATGTCAAGTGCAGTGAAAAAAATTATGTTGCAAGCTAACCAGTCAGCAGAAAGACTATTATGAGAGGAATATGCATCAGGTAGATGCATGGAGTCTCTTGCCCAGAACAGGGGAATCGAGGACCAGAGGACACAGGTTTAAGGTGAATGGGGGAGAGGTTTAATAAGAATCTGAGGGGTAACTTTTTCACACTAAAGGTGGTGGGTGTATGGAACGAGCTGCTGGAGGAGGTAGTTGAGGTCGGTACTATCACAACTTTTAAGAAACACTTATACAGGTACATGGATAGGACAGGTTTAGAGGGATATGGGCCCAACACAGTGTAGCTGGGACATGTTGGTCGGCGTGGGCAAGTTGGGCCGAAGGGCCTGTTTCTAAAACACAGGTAGGTGGGACATGTTGGTCAGCGTGGGCAAGTTGGGCCGAAGGGCCTGTTTCCACATTGGAAGACTCTATGATTACAAGCACTATGATAAATGTCCACAGATCCATGATAAAGGGAATAACTTTGTTAGACATTAAACGCTGGAGTAACTCAGCAGGCCAGGCAGCATCTCTGGAGAAAAGGAATGGGTGACGTTTCGGGTCGAGATCCTTACTTCAAAGTCGATAGTTTGTTGGTTGGCGGTAGGATGGTTCAGTTGCATGGCAACAGCTGGGTGGGATGTTAAGAAGTGTACCTGGTGATTTCCACTATCCAAAGAGCTGTCCCAGAATGGAATGTGACTGGAATTATTTCTGCATGGTCCGAAATGAAAGTTGGCCAAACCGCAGGTGAACCACCTGACAATTACTCACCTCCTTTCACCTCCCACATCCTTGTGTACGTTTAGTCTCGCCATTCAAAAGTTACCATAGTTATTAACAGCTAACTCAAACAGAGACCAGCTAAATCAAGAACACACCTACTTTGTCAAGGGCCTGTCCCACTGAGGCGATTTTTATCGGCGACAGCTGAAGAATAGGCTGTCGCGGGGGGGTTGCCTGTATTGTTGTGAGCGGCCTCTTCAAGATGTTTTATCAACCTTTTTTTTATTGATTTATTTTGCTGAATGTGTGTGAGGGGGGTTGGGGGGGGGGGGGGGGGGGGGGGGGTGGGAGAGAAGGTGTGAAAAAAGCTGGAGAGCAGTTTTCCCAAACCCCCCCACTTAAAATCAGGCTGAAGAAGGGACCCGAGCCTACCTGGTTACGTATTTCTTGTTGCCGATGGATTTTGAAATGTTCAAGACCTCTCGGCGACAGTGGGCTTGACGTTGCCTGTCTTCTCCTGTCGTAGGTTGTTGCCGGGGGTGACGGCAGGTGACGTCGGTTGTCGCGGGGTCATGACCTCGGTGAGTTCCATTGGCGGCAACCTACGTCAACCGTCGACAGATCCAACGTCAAGAGAAGTCTTCAATTGTCTTCAGTTGTTGCCTGTGCGGTCGAAGGTTGTCGCGGCGTTGACGTGGGTGGACGTCCCGGGTCGCGAGGCGTTGTGTCGCCGGTTGACGTGGCTTGACGTCGACTAGGCGGTAGTTTGCCGTGGACATTGTCGTGGGGTGGGTGCGTTTCTGGCATCATGCCGCCACAGTGACAGTCGCCACAGTTGCCAAAAAAAAAATCGCCCGAGTGGGACATCCCCTTAAGACCCGCTGAGTTTCTCCAGCACTTTTGTCCACCTTCGATTTTCCAGAGTACGGTGTTCAGTTTTGGACACCATATTATCGGAAAGATGTCAAGCTGAAAAAGGGAACGGAGAAGATTTACGAGGATGTAGCCAGGACGAGAGGGTGTGAGCTATAGGGAGAGGGTGAGTCGGCTGGGACTATTCCTTGGAGTGCAGGAGGATGAGGTGTTTAAAACCATGAGAGGAAAAGATCGGATAGATGCGCTGAACCAGGTGTTCACCACTTCATTCCTGGACATTCGATTTGCCCAACCAGGCCTTGATGCAACCAGTCAATATGCTCTTTACCGGACACCTGTAGAAGGAGAGAAATTCATGCAAAAAGAGACAATAGACAATAGGTGCAGGAGCAGGCCATTCGGCCCTTCAAGCCAGCACCACCATTATCTGTGATCATGGAGGATCATCGCCAATCAGTACCCCGTTCCTGCCTTCTCCCCATATCCCCTGATTCCGCTATTTTTAAGAACCCTATCTAACTCTCTCTTGAAAGCATCCAGAGAATCGGCCTCCACTGCTTTCTGAGGCAGAGAATTCCACAAATTCACAACCCTCTACGTGAAAAGGTTTTTCCTCATCTCCGTTCTAAATGGCTTACGCCTTTTTCTTAAACTGTGGCCCCTGGTTCTGGACTCCCCCAACATCGGGAACATGTTTCCTGCCTCTAGCGTGTCCAAACCCTTAATAATCTTATATCTTTCAATAAGATATCCTCTCATCCTTCTAAACTCAAGGGTACACAAGCCCAGCCGCTCCATTCTATCAGCATATGACAGTCCCGCCATCCCGGGAATTAACCTGGTGAACCTACGCTGCACTCCCTCAATAGCAAGAATGTCCTTCCTCAAATTTGGAGACCAAAACTGCACACAATACTCCAGGTGTGACCCAATGTGCCAGTTGTGCCAGTTGTCAGGCACAAAATGCCGGAGTAACTCAGCGGGCCAGTCAGGCAGAGTCTTTGGAGAAAAGGAATAGCTGACGTTTTGGGTCGAGACCCTTCTTCAGACTGAGAGTCAGGGGAAAGACGAATAAGAGATATTGATGGCACTTGGGACGAATGATTAAGGAAATGAAGAGCCCACAATGGTCCATTGTTGGCTGTGGGATAGGTGATAACGAGTGAAACGGACAGTGGAACTCAACAGGACGACAATGAAACTGCTACGACGACTAGGGAGGGGGAGGGACGGAGAGCGAGAGGGGATGCAGGGGCTTCTTGCGGTTATAAAAATCAACGTTCATGCCGCTGTGGTGTAGGCTGCCCAAGCGAAATATGAGGTGCTGTTCCTCCAATTTGCACTGGGCCTCACACTGACAATGGAGGAGGCCCTGGACAGAAAGGTCAGATTGGGGAATGGGAGAGGGAGTTGAAGTGTTTGGCGGCCGGGAGATCGCGTCCTATTTACTAAGTATAATAACATGTTAACTCCCTGCATTTTCTTTGACTGCATTCTCAAATCCTTTGATATATGAATGTCCAGTGCACTTGTTATATTTGAGTAATCTAACATTTGCCCAGATTTGCCTGCAGTTGGATTCTTTTTGTCCTCTTTCTTTGTACATTTTCAAAGGCCTTTTGTGTCATCCTGGGAACACACTCATGCACCATCTTCAAAGCTCGATGTGTCACACACAGCCTTTCATCTAATTAATTAACACAGATACCGAATGCTTCAGATTCTATCTGGGATAAATTTGAAAAAAAAGATCATCTTGTGGATGGTTCATTTGTAGCTGATGTAAACAAATGCTCATTTAAAATGTACCTGCTGCAACTGACAGGAATTGTAATTATAGTTCTTAATTCTCATTGAATCTGTAATCAGGGCTTTGCATCAAGCTTGTTCACGCATAAGTCCGAACTGTATTAACGCTGAAGACAGACATAAAAAGCCGGAGTGACTCAGCGGGACGGGCAGCATCTCCGGAGAGAAGGAATGGGTGATGTTTCGGGTTGAGACCCTTCTTCAGACTGATGTCACCCATTCCTTCTCATTGAAACATATGAGATTATTAAGGGTTTGGACACGCTAGAGGCAGGAAAAATGTTCCCGATGTTGGGGGGAGTCCAGAACCAGGGGCCACTGTTTAAGAATAAGGGGTAGGTTCAAGATTCAAGTGAGTTTATTGTCATGTGTCCCTGATAGGACAATGAAATTCTTGCTTTGCTTCAGCACAACAGAACATAGTAGGCATTGACTACAAAACAGATCAGTGTGTCCATATACCATTATATAAATATATACACACATGAATAAATAAACTGATCAAGTGCAAATAACAGATAATTGGTTATTAATGTTCAGAGTTTTGTCCGAGCCAGGTTTAATAGCCTGATGGCTGTGGGGAAGTAGCTATTCCTGAACCTGGTCGTTGCAGTCTTCAGGCTCCTGTACCTTCTACCTGAAGGTAGCAGGGAGATGAGTGTGTGGCTAGGGTGGTGTGGGTCCTTGATGATGCTGCCAGCCTTTTTGAGGCAGCGACTGCGATAAATCCCCTCAATGGAAGGAAGGTCAGAGCCGATGATGGACTGGGCAGTGTTTGCTACTTTTTGTAGTCTTTTCCTCTCCAGGGCGCTCAAGTTGCCGAACCAAGCCATGATGCAACCGGTCAGCAAGCTCTCTACTGTGCACCTGTAGAAGTCATTTAGAACGGAGACGAGGAAACACTTATTCTCACAGCGAGTTGTGAGTCTGTGGAATTCTCCGCCTCAGAGGGCGGTGGAGGCCAGTTCTCTGGATACATTCAAGAGAGAGCAAGATAGGGCTCTTAAAGATAGCGGAGTCAGAGGACATGGGGAGAAGGCAGGAACGGGGGTACTGATTGTGGATGATCAGCCATGATCGCATTGAATGGCGGTGCTGGCTCGAAGGGCCGAATGGCCTACTCCTGCACCTATTGTCTATTGTCCAGAGATGCTGCCTGTCCCGCTGAGTTACTCCAGCATTTTGTGTCTGTCTGCAGTTCCTTCCTACACATTAATGTGTATGATGTGTTTTATGTGACCAGTGTGGCTGGTTCTGTCGTATTATAAGCTGTGATGATTGAAAATTATTGTCAATCCAATAGAACTCTTTCAGTAAATAGGATTTGCAAGGCAGGCAGTTTGTTTATCGGTGTTTCACGACCTAAATGCAATTCTAAAATAGACCTTTTCCTTATGGGGTTTTAATATACCGGAACATGTGGCATTATTCACAATTTAGCCTTTCATGTGAGAGTCCTATTGTATTTGTGAATTATGAGGACACCATTTAATGAGATGAAAGTACAAGGCATAAAGTGAAGCAGTGTGGAAACTGGTCCTCTGCCGTGTTGGAGGTTGAGATAGAATGATACATAATACATGAGAGGTATTGAGAGGGGAGACAGTCAGAAGTAGAAATAACCTGAAGTGCATACTGTAAGTTCCAGTCATAGAGTGATACAGTGTGGAAACAGGCCCTTCAGTCCAACTTCATCAGTCTGAAGAAGGGTTTTGGCCCGAAACGTTGCCTATTTCCTTCGCTCCATAGATGCTGCTGCGCCCGCTGAGTTTCTTCAACATTTTTGTCTACATTCAATTCCTTCTTAAAGCACTTTATCCATATAACATATAACAATTACAGCACGGAAACAGGCCTTCTCGGCCCTTCCAGTCCGTGCCGACCATTTATTTTCCCCTGGTCCCATCTACCTGCACTCAGACCATACCCCTCAATTCCCTTCCCGTCCATATACCTATATATACCTACCATATGCCTTTGTCTACTCCACTGCGAAATCTCCTCAAGGTATGCCTACTTTGGAGAAGTTCTCCTCCTCCCTCCGGAGGCAGATTCCCTTGCTGTCTCCTCCCTTTCCTATCTCTCCCTCAGCCCTCGGGCTCCTCCTTTTTCCTTTCTTCTCCCCTCCCCCCTCCCCCCCCCCCCCCCCCCCACTCTCCATCAGTCTGAAGAAGGGTTTCGGGCCGAAACGTTGCCTATTTCCTTCGCTCCATAGATGCTGCTGCACCCGCTGAGTTTCTCCAGCACTTTTGTCTACCTTCGATTTTCAAGCATCTGCAGTTCCTTCTCGAACAACTTGCCCACACCGGCCAACATTGTCCCAGTTACACTAGTCCTATCTGCTCACGTTTGGTCCATATCCCTCCAAACCTGTCCTATCCATGTAGAAACTGAATGGCATGTTGGCCTTTATAACAAGGGGAGTTAAGTATAGGAGCAGAGAGGTCCTTCTGCAGTTGTACAGGGCCCTAGTGAGACCACACCTGGAGTATTGTGTGCAGTTTTGGTCTCCAAATATGAGGAAGGATATTCTTGCTATTGAGGGAGTGGAGTGTAGGTTCACCAGGTTAATTCCCGGGATGGCGGGACTGTCATATTTTGATAGAATGGAGCGGCTGGGCTTGTACACTCTGGAATTTAAAAGGATGAGAGGGGATCTTATCGAAACATGTAAGATTATTAAGGGTTTGGATTATTAAGGGCAAGGATTAAGGGATTCCAGAGGCAGGAATCATATTCCCGATGTTGGGGGCGTCCAGAACCAGAGGTCGCAGTTTAAGAGTAAGGGGTAAACCAAGTAGAACGGAGAAAAGGAAAAGCTTTTTCACACAGAGGGTTGTGAGTCTGTGGAATTCTCTGCCTCAGAGGGCAGTGGAGGCCGGTTCTCTGGATGATTTCAAGTGAGAGTTAGATAGGGCTCTTAAAGATAGCAGAGTCAGGGGATATGGGAAGAAGGCAGGAACGGGGTACTGATTGTGGATGATCAGCCATGATCACATTGAATGGTGGTGCTGGCTCGAAGGGCCGAATGGCCTACTGCACCTATTGCCTATTGTACCTGTCTAACAGTTTTTTTAAACATTGGGATAGTCCCAGCCTCAACTACCTCCGCTGGCAGCTTGTTGCATCCACCCTCCACCCTCTGTGTGAAAAAAGTTACCCCTCAGATTCCTATGAAATCTTTTCCCCTTCACCTTAAACCTGTGTCCTCTGGTCCTCGATTCACCTACTCTGGGCAAGAGACTGTGCATCTTCCCGATCTATCTCTCTCATGATCTTATACACAACGTCGGGATACTTTTCAGGATTGGAATAATTTGATTATTCAGTCATTCTGGCTGAGAATTAGATTAAGTGAACAGTTGCGAACAGATGGCTTACTTCAAATTCAGTTGGTTTGGTTGAAAAAATATAATGGCTTCATTTTAGTTCGTCTTTTCAAAAAATCTATGTTTAAGCAATTCCAAAACTTCACTCCATCCGGGTATAGTTTAGTTCAGTTCAGTTTAGTTTATTGTCACACGTGTCGAGGTGTTGTGAAAAGCTTTTGTTGCGGGCTAACCAGTCAGCGGAAAGACAATACATGATTACAATCGAGCCGTTTACAGTGTAGAGATACCCGATGAGGGAATAACGTTTAGTGCTGTTGGATCCTATTTTCGTTTTGTACATAAACTTAGTTTAGTGGCTTGTGAAAATATGGCACACGCAGACAACAGTTATACAGGCCCGTTTTAGTGTTGTATGGATCCACAGTGCCCTCCATAATGTTTGGGACAAAGGCCCATCATGTCTGTGGAATTCTCTGCCTCAGAGGGCGGTGGAGGCAGGTTCTCTGGATGCTTTCAAGAGAGAGCTAGACAGGGCTCTTAAAAATAGCGGAGTCGGGGGATATGGGGACAAGGCAGGTACGGGGGTACTGATTGGGGATGATCAGCCATGATCACAGTGAATGGCGGCGCTGGCTCGAAGGGCCGAATGGCCTACTCCAGCACCTATTAGCTATTGTCTATTACAAATTGTGGAGAACAGAGGCAAATAAATAAATGATGGGTCTTTGTCCCAAACATTATGGAGGGCACTGTAGATTCATACAACACTAAAACAGGCCTTTCGGCCCAACTTGGCCATGCTGACCAAGGTGCCCCATCTTCACCAGTCCCATCTGAATGAATGAATACTTTCGAAATGTGACAGCTCTTAGTGATATTCCTTGTTTTTTGCACACGCAGGGAATGCAAAGAGTCGCCTACAATGTATAAGGTATCCCGCGCCAGGTCCGCCTTTGATCTCCCCCGTCCCCCTCCCTCACGGCCGTCCCCCCCACACCGGGTCCTCCTTTGTTCCTGGAGCCATGTCCTCTGTCTCCCACGTGCCACAACAAAACAAAATTGCCCCTCAGATTCCTCTTGAATCTTTCCCTTCTCAACTTAAATCCACGCCCCCCTGGACTTTGACCCCCCTACTCCAGGGAAGAGCATTCACTCTATCTATTTGTCCCATGATTTTGCACACCCCTATGTCATTCCTCATCCTCCTGCGCTCCAAGGAATAGAGTCCGAGTCTGCTCAACCTCCCCCGACAGCTCAGGCCCTGGAGTCCCGGCAACATCCTCGTTAATCTTCTCTGCACCCTTTCCAGCTTAACGGCATCCTTTTAAAATAAATTAGATATATACTTAATGGAAACAAAGGCAGGCTTAAGGGGAAAAGAGCAAGAATGATTTAACTTGTCAGCTCTTAAACAGAAAATAGACACAAAAAGCTGGAGTAACTCAAATCTCAAATTGTGGAGTACAGAGGCAAATAAATAAATGGTGGGTTACACAAAAAGCTGGAGAAACTCAGCGGGTGCAGCAGCATCTAAGGAGCGAAGGAGAAAGGCGACATTTCAGGTCGAGACCCTCCTTCTGAAGAAGAAGACTCTCAGTCTGAAGAAGGGTCTCGACCCGAAACGTCGCCTATCTCCTTCGCTCCTTAGATGCTGCTGCACCCGCTGAGTTTCTCCAGCTTTTTGTGTAACCCTCGATTCTCCAGCATCTGCAGTTCCTTCTTTAACAAATAAATGATGGGTCTTTGCCCCAAACAGGCAGCATCTCTGGAGAGAAGGAATGGGTGACTTTTCGGGTCGGGACCCTTCTTCAGACTGAGAGTCAGGGGAGTGGGGAGTACACAGATAACAAAGTGCATAGATAAGGAAGTGTAAGGTGTGAAAACAGGACAAAGGGGCTGGAGAACAAGGAAAATGCAGAATCGATCAATGTTAGCTGGGAGAAGACAAAGGGACAAAGGACAAAATACAAAGGACATTTATTGTCACATACACCAATTGGTGTAGTGAAATTTGACAACAAGGCAAACAGACATTAAATGGAGTTGGACACAATAAATAAGTAAGTGAATTTTATTTATATAGCCCGTTTAAATCAACTCGCGTTGGAACAAAAGTGCTTTGCATAGAATAAATAATTAGGTTTCCGTACATCTATAGAAAAATTAAAATTAAAAAAATGACGCAACACATTATAGAATTCAACATGAATGTCCCCCCACAACAGAATCAACATTTCCACTGTGGGGAAAGGCATCACAGAGTTCAGTCCTCTTCCTCTGTGATCGCCCGAAGTCGGGGCCTATTTGTGGCCTCCGCAGCCAGCCCGACGCAGACCGCAGCTCCTCGGATGTTGGAGTTGGCGGTCACAGCACTCCGGAGCTGACCGCACGGCGACCCGGTGAGGCAATGCCCGCTCCGTGATGGTGTCCCAGCGCTGTGCCGCTGCCACCGAAGCTGGGGTTCCCGGCAGGAAACGCCGCTCCAGTCCCGATGGTAGGCCGCGGGGGAAGGGGCGTAGAAGCAGCTCTAACGGAAGCCGCCTCTCCGGACCAGGTAGGGACTAGGAAATAAAGTTTCCCCCTTCCCCTCCCCCCACCCACCCCACATCAAAGAAGACCTCCAACTAACATTTTGTTTTTTATCAGGACTGAAAATAAAAATTAAAAATGGCGGACTGCAGGCTGAGCAGCCATACACAACGGCGCCCCACTCCTGCAGTCCGCCATCTTGATGTAAGGCTGGTCAGAGAACTGGGAAGCGGATGTTGAGTGAGGGAAAGCAAGGGCTGTTTGAAGCTCTGAAACAGACTCGGCATTTTCTCAAAGTGCTGCACCTCCTATTCTATATTTCCACCAGTCTAATCAGTAGTCTTGTGTAGGTGGTTATTCATCAGTTATGATGACTCTGGGCACCGAGTTTCTCGAAGCCACAGGTTTTAATATTAACAAGGCAAAAAATATTCAATTGCAGTCCCACAGTTGCAGTGAAGGCTTTTTTCAAAGCTGCAAAGGTGAAGTTCCCAGCCGACTTAATGACATGGACAGACACAACATGCAGGAGTAACTCAGTGGGACGTTTCGGGTCGAGACCCTTCGAACGGTCACCCAATCCTTCTCTCCAGGGATGCTGCCTGTCCCGCTGAGTAACTTCAGATATTTGTGTCTTCGCTTTAAACCACCATCTGCAGTGCCTTCCAAAAGACTTAAACCCCTGTCCCACGGTACGAGTTCATTGCAAGAGTTCTCCCGAGTTTGCCCTGATTCGAACTCGGAGATTTACGGTAACGGCCGCTCGTCGGTACTCGGGGCTCTCGTGGACATTTTTCATCACGTTGAAAAATCTTCAGGAGTCTTCCCGAGCTTACCTGCCGTTAGCGAGTCTTCCCCAGTACCTGCCGTTAGCGTTAAGAGACGTCCCCGAGCTCCGACGTACCCGCTACGTTCATTCTCCGTGCTTACCACGAGTTTGATTTTTTTTTAACTCGGGAGAGCTCTTGGAATGAACTCGTACCGTGGGACCGGGCTATTCATGGCATTACTTCACTTAGACTTAGTTCCTCGGCTTCCAAATCCTTCTAGAATGTTCGCTTCATTTCCTTCTTCCGTCAGGTTGCTGTGTCATTGCTATCTCAGGTGCACGTTCTGGTGACATTCTGAGTCCATGTCCTGCAAATTTCACCCTGCGTCCCTCTATGTCCTGGCTGAGAGGCCATGTTGCAGTTTGCCGGTAGATCTCCTCGTTTATGATTTGGTCTCAATAAACAATAGACAATAGGTGCAGGAGTAGGCCATTCAGCCCTTCGAGCCAGCACCGCCATTCCATGTGATCATGGCTGATCATCCACAATCAGTACCCCGTTCCTGCCTTCTCCCCATATCCCCTGATTCCACTATCTTTAAGAGCCCTATCTAGCTCTCTCTTGAAAGCATCCAGAGAACCGGCCTCCACCGCCCTCTGAGGCAGAGAATTCCACAGACTCACCACTCTCTGCGAGAAAAAGTGTTTCCTCGTCTCCATTCTAAATGGCTTACTCCTTATTCTTAAACTGGGCCCCTGGTTTTGGACTCCCCCAACATCGGGAACATGTTTCCTGCCTCTAGCGTGTCCAAACCCTTAACAATCTTATATGTCTCAATGAGATCCCCTCTCATCTTTCTAAACTCCAGAGTGTACAAGCCCAGCTGCTCCATTCTCTCAGCATATGACAGTCCTGCCATCACGGGCATTAACCTTGTAAACCTACGCTGCACTCCCTCAATAGCAAGAATGTCCTTCCTGAAATTAGGGGACCAAAACTGCGCACAATACTCCAGGTGTGGTCTCACTAGGGCTCTGTACAACTGCAGAAGGACCTCTTTGCTCCTATATTTGATTCCTCTGGTTATGAAGGCCAACATGCCATTCGCTTTCTTCACTGTCTGCTGTACCTGCATGCTTGTCTGAAGAAGGGTCTCGACCCGAAACGTCGCCTATCTCCTTCGCTCCTTAGATGCTGCTGCACCCGCTGAGTTTCTCCAGCCTTTTGTGTACCCTGCTTACTTTCATAGAAGGGCCCCCAGATCCCGTTGTACTTCCCCTTTTCCCAACTTGACGCCATTTAGGTAGCTCATCTTCAGGATCTTCCTCAAGCAGCGTTGTTGGAATGCATCCAATTTATTCTTCATCTTCACATTGATATTCCGTGTCTCACTGGCGTAGAGGGCTGCAGTGAGGACTACAGTGAAGAGCTTGACTTTTAGCATCTTGGATATCCCGCCACTGGTCCATATTGGCTGCATTCCTCTGAAGACTGGTGCAGCTTCACCAATTCTGAAGCTCATGCCGACCTCTGCACCTCCATCTACTGTGAACAGAAACTGCGAACAACTGATAATCAATGGGGACCCTGTGGCAAAAACGCCACAAGATTTACCCATCTTAATAACAGAGCCACATTCAAATAATATGCTTCCATTGCGTGGCACGGTGGCGCAGCGGCAGTGTTGCTGCCTCACAGCGCCAGAGCCCTGTGTTCAATCCTGACTACATGTGCTGTCTGTACGGAGTTTCAACGTTCTCCCTGCAACCACGTGGGGTTCGGTTTCCTCCCACGCTCCAAAGACATACAGGTTTGTAGGTTAATTGACTTTGGTTTAAAAAAAAGGCTAATTGCCCCTAGTGTGTGGGTAAGGGCTAATGTTTACAGATTATGGTTGGTCGGCGTGGACTTGGTGGGCCGAAGTGCCTTTTTCCACTCTCCATCACTAAAGTCTAAAGTGTCTAGACTATTGAAAGAGGTTCTTGTTTGACAAAATGCTGTCTACATCACTCAGAAACGTCAGGAAATCATTCACTGTTGTGAAGTTCTGTGATTATAAGGATATGTTGAGATAATGCATTGTGTTCTGTTTGACCCCCCCCCCCCTCCCCCCCCCCCCCCCGTAAGCCTCACATCTCCTGGCCCTTCCTCTCTTTCATGCAAAAGGTGCAAACGTGTGAAAACGCATACCTCTAGATTCAGTGTTTGAGAAGGAACTGCAGATCGAAGGTCGACAAAATCGAAGGTAGACAAAGATGCTGGAAAATCGAAGGCAGACAAAAATGCTGGAGAAACTCAGCGAATGAGGCAGCATCTATGGAGCGAAGCAAATAGGCGACGTTTCGGGTCAAGACCCTTCTAAGGTCTCACCCGCTGAGTTTCTCCAGGGTTTTTGACTACCTCCAGATTCAGGGCCAGTTTCTTCCCAGCTGTTACCAGGCAACTGAATCATCCTACCACAACCAGAGAGCAGCGCTGAACTACTATCTACCTCTTTGGTGACACTCGGACCATCTTTGATCGGACTTTGCTGGCTTTACCTTGCACTAAACGTTATTCCCTTATCGTGTATCTGTACACTGCAAATGGCTCGATTGTAATCATGTATTGTCTTTCTGCTGACTGGTTAGCACGCAACAAAAGCTTTTCACTGTACCTCGGTACACGTGACAATAAACTAAACTTTCTTTCATAAGGCCATAAGTGAAAGGAATAGAATTAGGCCATTCGGCCCATCAACAATGTCTTTCACCTTCTGTCAAGCTTCTGTCAAGGAGAAGCTGTATTTCACCCTCGTTAGACCTCATCTGGACTACGCAGTTGCAGCTTGGGACCCATACGCAGATAAAAACATTTCATCCCATCGAACGTGTCCAAAGACAGGCCGCTCGATTTGTTACTAACACCTACGAGAGAGAAGCGAGTGTCACCAAACTTCAGAATTCTCTGGGCGGGGTGGAACCCTCTCCAAGACAGACGTGAAGCTCACCGTTTGACCTGTTTTTACAAAATGTTAAATGGTCAGCTAGACATAGATCATAAGACCTACACCAACCCCAAACCAATGAGGAGCAGACGAGGGCATCCGATCCAATTTGTGGTCCCAGCCTCAAAGACAGATGTGTACAGCAATTCGTTCTTTCCACGCACTATTAAAGCATGGAATACTCTCCACCAAGCCACGGTTGCCCAGCCAGATGCAACTAAATTTAAAGTGGCACTTTCTTCCCAATAACCCTCTCTGGCTAAACCCCTCCCTTCACCACCTCCAGTTTAAATTCCAGTTGGAATATTTTGGACGACCAAGTAACCAAGAACCAAGAACCACCCACCTCTACTATCTGTCCGAAGAAGGGTCACTTCTCCGTGTTCTCCAGAGATGCTGCCTGACCCGCTGAGTTACCCCAGCACTCTGTGTCTATTTTTGATTCTAGGAATTGGGATTTGCTGCCTTATGAAGATCTATTTAGCACAAAGTCTACCGAGCCTGGGCGCGCTGTGTGTGCAGAAACACTGCAATGTGTGCATTGTCACAGGTTCGGCAGCAGGAATCGGAGCTGACACTGTCGGCTTTTTCTGTCCTTTGCTCTTCGAATGCTGACAACTGCTGCCACCTGCACCTGTCCAGCTAAGTCTGGAACGCCATCAGTTGCTGACATCCATGCTGTGCCTCTTCAGCTCGGCGCTGAAGCAGCAATTGTACGCGGATACACTCGGCAGTGATCGATTTGACATCAATGTTTTGCTCTTTAGCGTCGTAGAGTCTTACAGCGCGGAAAAGAGTCCCGACTTGCGCACGCCGGCCAACCTGCCCCATCTACACTAGTTGCTTACCAAGGAACTGCAGATGCTGGAAAATCGAAGGTAGACAAAAATGCTGGAGAAACTCAACGGGTGAGGCAGCGTCTATGGAGCGAAGGAAATGGGCGACGTTTCGGGTCAAGACCCTTCTTCAGGAGTCTGAAGAAGGGTTTCGACCCGAAACGTTGCCCAACCACACTTGTCCCACCTGTCTGCGTTTGGTCCATAACCCTCCAAACATGTCCTATCCATGCACCTGCCTGAATGTTTCTAGAACGTTGGGATAGTCCCAGCCTCATCTACCTCCTCTGGCAGCTCGTTCCATACACCCGCCACCCTTTTGTGTGAAAAGTTATCCCTCAAATTTTTCCCCCCTTCACCTTGAACCTATGTCCTCTGGTCCTCGATTCCCTTACTCATGGCAAGAGACTGTGCGTCACCCCGATCTATTCCCCTCATGATTTTATAAACCTCTATAACATCACCCCTCATCCTCCTGCGCTCCAGGGAAGAGAGTCCCAGCCTGCTCGACCTCTCCCCGCATCTCAGACCCTCGAGTCCTGTCGACATCCTTGTAAATCTTCTCTGTACCCTTTGCAGATTGGCGGCAGATTGAGAGGATCCTCCTTGCTGTGAATGTAACATTCGTCTGTCATCTTGTTGGAAAATGCCGAAAAGTGTGTCCCCATTTAAGGATTTCCGCTGGGCGTGACTGGAGTTGGATACTGATGACTTTCAAAGCAGAGATAAATAGATAGATAAAGAAGGGTCTGGACCCGAAACTTCACCCATTCCCCCTCATTCCCCCTCCCCAGAGATGCTGCCCGTCCCGCTGAGTTACTCCAGCATTTTGCCTCGACCTTAGATAGATTCTTGATTAGTACGGGTGTCACAGGTTAGTCAGAGGGTAGTTAGTTAATCATTGCCACAGAGGGCTGCGGTGGCCAAGTCAGTGGACATTTCTAAGGCAAGATCGACAAACTCCTGATTAGAACGGGTGCCAAGGGTTATGGGACGGGGGGAGCAGGAAAATGGGATTAGGACGCAGAGATCGGCCTTGAACAGCAGAGTAGACTCGATGGGCCGAATGGCCTAATTCCAATCCTATATCTTGTGAATTTGTAAACTAAACTAAACCAGTTATGCAATAGGACGTCGAATATTGTCGTGAAATGTTTTTTTTTTCAAAAGCTTTTTATCCGGAGGGCACAGAAAGGCTTAGGTATGAACATTCCATCAAGGGCCTGTTCCACTTGCCGATTTTCTTGGCGACTGCCGGCGTCATTGACTGGCGTATGAGGGTCGCCGAAAGATTTTGAACATTTCGAAAATTCAGCGGTGACAGAAAAAATGTCGTGACACTTGAGGAAACAGCGCGCGTCAATACGTCACCACGCCGCGTCACACCGCGATTTTTTCGGTGACCTGATTCTTCAGTCGCCGAAAAAAACGGCCAAGTGGGACAGGTCCTTGATGAGATTTTCATACTTAAGCCTGTCTGTGCCCTCGGGATAAAAAGCTTTGGGGGAAAAAAACCCATATCCGGACAATATTCAACGTCCTATTGCATAAGTGGTTTAGTTTACAAGTTCATTGCATAATTAGTTTACTTTACAAGTTCACTCTGTTTTGTTCATGATAAGGTCTCACTTTATAAATTGCCCGCTGCTGATAATTCAGCCAGGGCAGGATTACAAATTTGTAACTTCTTTCCTTGCTAATGATTCGAGGCTACGTTCCACTTTGTTCAGAATAACTTCTCAGTTGAGTCTGTCCAGCGATTTGCTTCAGCAGCGACCCGCGTTGTGTTTGATTTCATTTATTCCTTATAAATAGGCATTTTTTCCCCCGCTCAGGCAAAGATTCTAGTCCGTCAGCAGGTTTTGTTAACTGTGTCGGCTCATGTTTCTGTGCCGTTTCTTTAGTTATTAATTTTCTCCCCTTCTTGTCATGTACAGCGTTGCATTTCTGAATCTAATTTTAGAAGGATGTCCAACTTTAGAGGGATGAGAGGGGATCTTATTGAAACGTACAAGATCATTAAGGGATTGGACACACTAGAGGCAGGAAACATGTTCCCGATGTTGGGGGAGTCCAGAACCAGGGGGCCCAGTTTACGAATAAGGGGTAAGCCCTTTAGAACGGAGATGAGGAAAAAGATTTTCACCCATAGAGTTGCGAATCTTTGGAATTCTCTGCCTCAGACAGTGGAGGCCAATTCAATGGATGCTTTCAAGAGAGAGTTGGATAGGGCTCTTAAAGGTAGTGGAGTCATGGGGTATGTGAAGAAGGCAGGAACCCGGGTCTCCAGCGCTGCAATTCGCTAGAATGCAGCAACTCTACCGTGACCGCCAAATGGGCCAAACGCGGGCAGCAGGGACTAGTATAGCTGAGACGGGCAAGTTGGGCCGAAGGGCCTGTTTCCACGCTGTATCACTCTTTGACTCTGAGCGGTAAAAAATTCCAAAGAATTTCCGGCAAGGAAACTTTGCTGTTAATCTCTCTGAGCAGGAAGTTGCAAGTCAGACGGCGCGGCATGATGGCGTAGCGGTAGCGTCGCTGCCTCACGGCGCCAGAGACCCGGGTTTGATCCTGACTATAGAGTTTGTACGTTCTCCCCGTGACCCTGCGTGGGTTTTCTCCGGGTGCTCCGGTTTCCCCCCACGCTCGCAAAGGTTTGTAGGCTAATTGGCTTCGGTAAAAAATTGCAAATTGGTACGTCGGAGCTCGTGGATATGTCGTAGCGGCTCGTAATGCTAACGGCAGGTACTCGGGAAACGCGGAAACTCGTGAAGTTTTTTTTAACAGTGTGAAAAATTACCAAGAGTAAAAAAATACTTGTGATGAAGTACCACGAGTTTGATTTTTTTTTTATACTCGGGAGAGCTCTTGGGTAAACTCGCATCGTAGGACAGGGGCTTTAGCGCGCTGGGATCACTAGTTGTTGCGGACTCGATGGGCCGAAGGGCCTGTTTCCATGCTCGGGCAACTTAAACTTAAAATTCTGCCAATATCTATATTTCTCAGAGCAAACTTCGGAAATTGGTTTTGCCCATCGAGTCCGCACCGACTGATGACCCCAGCATGCAAAACAAGAATTTACTTGTCCTATCGGGGACACATGACAATAAGGGTTACACAAAAAGCTGGAGAAACTCAGCGGGTGCAGCAGCATCTAAGGAGCGAAGGAGATAGGCGACGTTTCGGGTCGAGACCCTTCTTAAGTCTGAAGAAGGGTCTCGACCCGAAACGTCGCCTATCTCTTTCCCTCCTTAGATGCTGCTGCACCCGCTGAGTTTCTCCAGCTTCTTGTGTAACCCTCGATTCTCCAGCTTCTGCAGTTCCTTCTTTAACACATGACAATAAACTCACTTGAACTTGTGGAGTGCTATTATTCGTCATAGAGCCACAGTGCATGGTGTCCTACACTAAACACAATACTCTAAATGCAGCCTCACCAACGTCTTATACAGCTGCAACATAGATCCCAACATCTATGCTCAGTACTCTGATACATGCCAATGTGCCAAATGCCTTTTTAACACAAGGCGACACAAAGGCTGAGTCACAATTATCATCTGTTATTGTCCAATGTTATCTGAGCTCAGATGAGTTGCCATCTGATCTGTTGCATAAATTGACCACAAATCTACATGTAGTAACATGAGCAAAACTAAAAGCTAAACACCTTGAAGTTAAAAGCCTTTTAAAAAGCACATTAGAAGCACAAAGTCGTCCAGGATAGAATAGGATTCCTCAGAGCAGGGGTTTCCGAGCGGGATAACAAAATGGTCTTGAATGGATAACAAAATGACGCAAAGTGCTGGAGTAACTCAGCGGGTCAGGCAGCATCTCTGGAGAACATGGACAGGGACGTTACAGGTCTGGACCCGTCTTCAGACTGATGTTGGTGAAGTGAAAAGGCCACAAAATGCAGAAGGAACTCAGCGGGTCAGGCAGCATCTCTGCGGAACATGGATAGGTGACTTTTCAGGTCGAGACCCTCATCAGTCCGTCAAGTTGGTTCTTGTAGAAACAAGGAACTGCAGATGCTGGTTTATACCAAAGGTAGACACAAAGTGCTGGTGTAACTCAACGGGTCAGGCAGCATCTGTGGAGAGCATGGGTAGGCGACGTTTCGGGTCGGGACCCTTCTTCAGACTGAACGGAATTCGAAAAGCATGCATGACCGAATGGGGGCTAATTGGTGGATGAAGTACAATTCGTACATGTCAGGTTTGGAGCAACCTCTTCCTGTAAAGCTCGATCCGCCCATGTGTGGTCAGGACGGATATTCTTCAGCAGTTATCATGTGTCGTTTTACATCCCCTGCCTTGCATTCTGCTGCCGCTTGGAGTATGGGCACTGCCTCTTCCGACATGATATTTAGTCAAAGACTCCAAATTTCCTCTGAGTGAAGATGTGCCATTTTTACTTCACAACCTAGCCCCGACAACTCTCTTGTTCAACAATTTACCTCGGTGAGTTAATTTAAATACTTCCATTTTTAGTTTAAATACTAAAGGGTAGCACGGTGGTGCAACGGGACCCGGGTTCAATCCTGACTTCGCCAGGGACCCGGGTTCAATCCTGACTTCGGGAAATGTCCGTGCGAACTATGTACGTTCTCCCCGCGACCGCGTAGGTTTTTTCCGGGCGCTCCGGATTCCTCCCACACTCCAAAGACGTGCAGGTTTGTAGGTTAATTGGCTTTGGTAAAAAATGGTAACTTGTCCCTAGTGTGTAGGATAGTGTTAGTGCACTGGGTGATTGTCGGTTGTCAAGGGAGGTCCTGTTTCCGCGCTGCATCTCTAATGTAGTCATCGTGTTTTTGTGCTTTTTCATCCTTATCGAGATCTTCAATACTGGAAGAACTCAGTGGGTCAGGCAGCAACTGCGGCTGGAAGGGATCGACGATGTTTCAGACTTCTGCCTGACCCTCCGAGTTCCTCCAGCACGTGTTGTTTTAATCACAACCCCAGCAACTGTAGAGTTTTATGTCTCCACGGTGGAACAACCTGTCGGAACTCAAATCTTTGGTTTAATATTGTATTGCTGACTGCAGTAGGTCATGATGTTTCCACCAGTGGGAGAGTCTCGGACCAGAGGTCACAGCCTCAGAATTAAAGGACGTTCTTTTAGGAAGGAGATGAGGAGGAATTTCTTTAGTCAGAAGGTGGTGAATCTGTGGGATTCTTTGCCACGGAAGGCTGTGGAGGCCAAGTCAGTGGATATTTTTACGGCAGAGATAGATAGATTCTTGATTAGTACGGGTGTCAGGGGTTATGGGGAGAAGGCAGGAGAATTGGGTTAGGAGGGAAAGATAGATTAGCTATGATTGAATGGTGGCGTAGACCTGATGGGCCGAATGGCCTAATTCGACTCCTATCACTTATGACCTTATGTTACAGTGAGGTCAGGGTTGGCGCTAGGAGAGGTATAGTTTAGTTTAGCTCAGAGATACAGCGTGGAAACAGGCCCTTCGGCCCACCGAGTCCGCTAGCACCATCCTACACACTGAGGACAATTTCCAATTTTACCAAAGCCAATTAACCTACAAACCGGCTCACGTGGTTGGAATGTGGGTTGAATCCGGAGCACCTGGAGAAAACCCACGTGGTAACAGGGGGAACATACAAACTGTACTGACAGCACCCAAAGTTAGGATCGAACCTGGGTCCCTGATGCTGTTGGGCAGCAACTCTACTGCTGTGCCACCGTACTGCCCTTGCAGTTCTGTGACAATAGACAAGAGACAAGAGTTCAAGTGAGTTTATTGTCGTGTGTCCCTGATAGGACAATGACCTTCTTGCTTTGCTTCAGCACAACAGAACATAGTAGGCAGTGACTACAAAATAGATCAGTGTGTCCATATACCATTATATAAATATATACACACATGAATAAATAAACTGATCAAGTGCAAATAACAGATAATGGGCTATTAATGTTCAGAGTTTTGTCCGAGCCAGGTTTAATAGCCTGATGGCTGTGGGGAAGTAGCTATTCCTGAACCTGGTCGTTGCAGTCTTCAGGCTCCTGTACCTTCTACCTGAACGTAGCAGGGAGATGAGTGTGTGTGGCCAGGATGGTCAGAGGAGTAGGTGCAGGATAGGTGCAGGAGTAGGCCATTCGGCCCTTCGAGCCACCACCACCATTCACTGTGACCATGGCTGATCATCCACAATCAGTACCTCGTTCCTGCCTTCTCCCCATATCTCCTGACTCTGCTATCTTTATGAGCTCTATCTAACTCTCTCTTGAAAGCATCCAGAGAACCGGCCTCCACTGATGTTTGAGACTTTGCAGTCTGTTGTTTAAAGTTCACAGTTTGGATAAAATTACCGCTAACTATCAAAGTATCCAAGTAATATTTTGCTCAGCCAGCTGGAAGCGTAATTAAAAAGATTAGGAACATGAGTGGCTGCTTCCTTGAATCATGTAATCATTTTTTGCAAATCTCCCAAAGCCTAGTGACATTCCCCTGCTCATTTTGAGTCTTTGAAACTGTGGTCGAAATCAAAACCACTTATCTTCACGTCAACTCCGATTTTCCCCATTTAAAAAATGCACATCAACAGATAAGTGAAATCTATTATTAAAAGCTATGTGTAAGCCCTCCACGGAGGGTGCTTCAATAAAACTAGTTCTTATCACAACTTAATTCTGATTGAAATTCAATGTCATGATAAACAAATGAAAATTTCAATAAAACGTAATATAATATATTTCAATAAAACGTAATATAATATATTTTGGCTCTTTTGCACGGTACATTAATGAATTTTGCGACTGTTTTTCTCCAAATGTTTTCCTAGTATTTCTTCAATCTTACTGTTTTCAAACAAGAGTTTGAAGTGCTTCTTGCCATTGATTCGATGTTATATTCTCGGCACAGCGGGTAGAGCTGCTGCCTCACAGCGCCAGGGTCCCGGGTTCGATCCTGGCCTCGGGTGCTGTCTGTGTGTGTGTGGAGTTTGCACGTTCTCCCTGTGACTGCGTGGGTTTCCTCCGGGTTCTCTGGTTTCCTCCCACGTCCCAAAGACGTGCGGGTTTGTCAGCTACTTGGCCCTCTGTAAATTGCCCTTAGTGTGTAGGATGAGAAAGTGGCAGAGCGTAGAAACGTGCGCTAACGGGAGATCGATCGATGGTCGGTGTGGACTGAAGGGTCTGTTTCCATGCTGTATCTTTCAATGATTCAATGACAAGTCATTAATTAGTAGGTGTTCCAAATTGTTCCTAGTGCTTTAAGCCTGAACGGAAACCTCTGGAGACTTTGTGCCCCACCCAAGGTTTCCGTGCGGTTCCCGGAGGTCTTTGTCAGTTTCCATCATTAGGGAGACTGACAAAAAACCTCCGGGAACCGCACGGAAACCTTGTGTGGGGCACAAAGTCTCCAGAGGTTTCCGTTCAGGTTTCCCAAGTGGGACAGGGGCATAAGGAAGGGATGTTAGAGTGTGAACTAGAGTGAATGGGTTGTGCCTTGAAGATAGACACAAAATGCTGGAGTAACTCAGCGTGACAGGCAGCGTCTGTGTGGAGAAGGAACGGGTGACGTTTCGGGTCGAGATCCTTCAGACTTGATGTTGTTAATAACACAAGCTTCATGAGTTTTGCAAATGCATCATCAATTGAGTCATATCCAGACACCTCTTGACTTACGGGATAGGCAGAAAGTTGCACTTAACCCGATCAATTCCGACAGTTTGTCGTTCCCACTGTACGATCTCTCAAGTTTACATCGGAAACAACCCGGCAATGGCGGTGCACTTACCCAGAAGGCCCTGCGCAGCAGAAAGTGCCCTGGACACAGCACTGAGACAGTTAATAGTCTCAATGAGGGACACAAAGTGCTGGAGTAACTCAGCGGGGCCAGGCAGCATCTCTGGAGAACATGGAAAGGCAACGTTGTGGGTCGGGACCCTGCTTCAGATTCAGATTGAGTACTTTCGGGCAGGGGATGGGAGGGGGACTTAAAATCTGGCTTGCATAAGGATTGTGGGAGCATAACCCGTACATAAGTCAGGCAGTGCTGGTAGAACTGCATTCACTTGACTTTGAACTCGTACTGCGCAATTATGCGAGGAATTAGTTTAGTTTAGTGATACAGCGTGGAAAAAGGCCCTTCGGCCCGTTGGTTCCGCACCGACCAGCGTACACTAGTTGGGGAAAATTTTACAGACGCCAACTGACCTACAATCCTGACACGTCTTCGGAATGTGGGAGGAAACCGGAGCACCCGGAGAAAACCCACGTGGATCGTGAGAATTCACGTCTAAATTTATACGTAGAGAATTCACATATAAATGTGCTGACAGCACCCGTAGTCAGGATCGAACCCGGGTCTCTGGCGCTGTGAGGCAGCAACTCTACCGCTGCGCCACCGCGATCTGGACTCAGACTACACGGCAAAACGTTCTGTGGTTAGGGTCGCATCCTGGTATGGCTTTTGCTTTTAATGGGCAAAAAGGAACTGCAGATGCTGGTTTATACCGAAGATAGATACAACATGCTGGAGTAACTCAGTGTGTCAGGTAGCATCTTTAAGAGAGAAGGAATAGATGACGTTTCAAGTCAAGACCCCCCCTTCAGACTTCAGACGAAGAGTCAGAGAGGGGGACACTGTATGCAACTCAAGTCTATTCGTCACATACGAGATGTGCAGTGAAATGAAAAGTGGCAATGCTTGCGGATTGGGCGAAAAAACTACAAAACAGAATGGAACAGAATCACATATTCCCATATTACATATTTGTGGGGGGAAAACAAACAAAAACAGCAATTTCAAAAAGACACCACACAACAGTAGAATGGTCCAGTAGAGTTAGTCCCTGGTGAGATTACAGTCCGAATGGCCTCTGGGAAGAATCTCCTTCTCATCCTCTCCGTTCTCACAGCACGGCAACGGAGGCGTTTGCCTGACCGTAGCAGCTGGAACAGTCCGTTGCAGGGGTGGAAGGAAGGGGTCTCCCACGATCTTGTTGGCTCTGGAGTAGGATACACCTTAGTCTCGACCCGAAACGTCACCTATTCCTTTTTCGCCAGAGATGCTGCCTGTCCCGCTGAATTACTCCAGCAATTTTGTGTCCAGCTGCTGCCTTTAAAGTGGTTTTCAGAATCAAATTACATGTGCATGTGATCGCTCGGCCTCTCCTTGAATCTCCGTTCGAGCAAAACAAATTAGAGCGCTGTGTACAAATGATGGCCCTGTCTCACAGAATTGAAGAGGTTGATGGTCATTTGCCAGATGCACTTGGTAAAAAGTCAGGCTGCCAATGTCTGGAGGGCAGGCCAGATGGGAAATTGCTGTGATGATACTAGGCGGATACAAAATGCTGGGGTAACTCAGCGGGACAGGCAGCATCTCTGGAGAGGGGGAATGGGTGACGTTTCGGGTCGAGACCCTTCCTCGGGGGAGTTGGGCGGGACAGAGATAGAATGTAGTGGGAGACAGTAAGACTGGTGGGAGAACTGGGGAGGGGGAGGGGAGGAAAGCAAGGGGGCTACTCCCAGCTTGACATTGGCCAGGGTCCGAAGGTGTGGCACACAGGGGGAGAACTGAAGCAGAAATCCTCCGGGAGACTATCATTTGAAGTCACGTAAATAAATTACGCCACAATTTTAGCGATCCTGGTCTTGATAACTTCCCGACGCGCCGTTGTGTATAACTCGAGAGAGCGACGTGTTAGCGAAAACGCACGATCGTGCATTTCACATCAAACACATTTTGCATTGAAGCCCAGCGCTATGAGTCTGCATGTCCCGTCTGTCTTATCTCACTTCCCATTATTACTGTGTCTATGCCACGTCCTTATCTGAGACCGAGGAATTGCTGCCTTCTCCACAATTATTTGTGCTCACAATCTTTTCTTGCACATTTTGTTTCTGGAAGTTTATCTGCTGTTCCGCTACTCGGCTGGGGATGTAACTTTGTGCATTGTCACCCCTGTCCCCCCCATCTCGGGAATGCATTCATGCATGATATCTTAGTAGTGCGAGATCGAAAGTCGGTTTTGATGAAATTGCGGATTTCCATCTGGCAGCTTAGTTCAGAGGCACAGCGCCGAAACAGGCCCCTCGGCCCACCGAGCCCATGCTGGCCAGCGACACTAGTTCTACCCCACGCTCACGAGGGACCATTTTACAGCAGCCAATTAGCCCAAAAAACCTGTACGTCTTTGGAATGTGGGAGGAAACCGGAGCACCCGGACAGAGAGAGGTCAGGATTGAAAGAAGGGTCTCGACCCGAAACGTCGCCTATCTCCTTCGCTCCTTAGATGCTGCTGCACCCGCTGAGTTTCTCCAGCTTTTTGTGTAACCCTGGTTAACCTATGATGAGCGTTTGACGGCACTGGGCCTGTACTCGCTGGAGTTTAGAAGGATGAGGGTGGGGGGACCTCATTGAAACTTACCGAACAGTGAAAGACCTGGATAGAGTCGACATGGCGAGGATTTTTCTATCTTTGGTTTAAACCAGCATCCGCAGTTCCAAAAATCGCCCAGAGTCAATGTTAATAATAGTAATAATTAAAGCTATTGAATTATGAATCTGCATAATTATGCCAATTCATAGATCTGGAGCTTCAAGCATTCACTAACACTGCGGCAAGCTTTTGCAATGAGAATTTTCACATGATTTATTGAAACGGTGTTAATTAGTGAACCTTGATAATTTATACGTTGTTGAACCTTGATCACGGTAGAGTCGCTGCCTTACGGCACCAGAGGCCCGGGTTCCATCCTGACCTCGGGCGCTGCCTGTGCGGAGTTTGCACGTTCTCCCCATGACCGCGCAGGTTTTCTCCCGGTGCTCCGGTTTCCTCCCACACTGCAGAGACGTGCAAGTTTGTAGGTTAATTGGCTTTGGTATAAATTGCCCCTCGTGTGTGGGATGCAAAAATGAATAACATAGAACTGGTGTACGGGTGATCAGTGATCGGCATGGACTGGGTGGGCCGAAGGGCCTGCTTCTGCGCTGCATCTCTGCATCTTTATATCTCGATTATCTTGCAAGAACATCGGTTATCTCTCAGGCCCCCTTCGGTAACGTCTGACCATGGGTGTCTCCCGGGTGCTATTCCCTATATGGAGGACGCCTGTGCGTGACTTTGTTTAACGTGGGGAGACTGGTGCACAGACAGCCACCCCACGTGGGGTCCTTGACAGATCTGGGTCAGGATCCAGTGGCATGGAGTCCAAGACGACCGGAGACCCTTTTCTGCCGCAGCCTTCATCCGCCTTCCCAGCCGTTGTGACGCTCCACTAAGGTCAGCCATCTTCCTCCGCCTGTTCCACCGTTGAGGTCTTGGTTGGATTGGCTCTTTGTCAGGGACCTCCCCCTCGACCTTACCGCCATGGGTGGCCCCACCAGGCGCATCGCTCCAGACGGCATCGCTCTCAGGATCTCAGGCCCACACGAGCTTCCCCACTACGACAAGGTGACAATCCACGGAGAAGCTCGGTTATCTGCTGTTGTTTTAATAAGCGGGAAATCGCAGATAATCCTGAAGGAAAATTCCTTGTTTGAAATGTAATAAAAAGGAACTACAGATGTTTGTTTTACCAAAGATAGACACAAAACACGCTAGAGGCAGGAAACATGTCCCCGATGTTGGGGGAGTCCAGAACCAGGGGCCACACACAGTTTAAGAATAAGGAGTAAGCCATTTAGAACGGAGACGAGGAAACACTTTTTCTCACAGAGTGGTGAGTCTGTGGAATTCTCTGCCTCAGAGGGCGGTGGAGGCCGGTTCTCTGGATGCTTTCAAGAGAGAGCTAGATAGGGCTCTTAAAAATAGCTTTAAACAACAGACTGCAAAGTCTCAAACATCAGCGGAGGCCAGATCTCTGGATGCTTTCAAGAGAGAGTTAGATAGAGCTCTTAAAGATAGCGGAGTCAGGGGATATGGGGAGAAGGCAGGAACGGGGTACTGATTGTGGATGATCAGCCATGATCACATTGAATGGCGGTGCTGGCTCGAAGGGACGAATGGCCTACTCCTGCACCTATTGTCTATTGTCTATACCACTGCCAGTGCAAAAGTAAATTAGTCCTTTACAGAAATATCAACCTAGTTATTAACGTGTTGACATATCTGGCTTCAGTCTGTGGGCTTCTGATCACTGGGCACTGTTTCAAATGATGACTACCCAACTTTCAACATTTCTATAAAAGGTTTTGACATAAAACTATTGTGCAGGGTAACACAGACTGAGACGTAAACGATGTCGGCTTGAGATAAGCACCAAAACCTGTTATCTGTTGGATCTTGATGTAAAATAAACTGTACCCTCATTAACCAAGTAGGCTTACGCATGCGGTCACAGGGAGAACGTGCAAACTCACCTGAGGTCAGGATCTAACCCCGTTCTCCGGTGCTGTGAGGCCGCAGCTCTACCTCCTGCCAATGCTGGTGAGAATATTTGAACTATCGGCGAGCTGTGGGTCGGGTCAGGTTGAAGAGGTTGGTTTATTGTCACGTGTACCGCGGTGACGTGCAAACTCCACACAGTAAACAGCACCCAAGGTCAAGATCGAACCCAGTTCTCTTGAAGACAGACACAAAATGCTGGAGTAACTCAGTGGGACAGGCAGCATGTCTGGAGAGAAGGGATGGGTGACATTTCGGGTCGAGACACTTCTTCAGACTGAGAGTCAGGGGAGAGGGAGTTGAGAAATATGGAAGGGTAAGGTGTGAAAAGCAGATCAAAGCGGACGATGATAAGGAAATGTAAAACGGTTCATTGATGATATAAACATTGATGAGAGTATTTAAATGATCGCGGAGCAGTGAGCCACGTCAAAAATTGAGAGAATTCAATGTTTAAGCCCAGAGGATGCAGACTCCCCAAGCGGAATATGAGGTGCTGTTCCTCCAACTTGCGGTGGTGCTCACTCTGGCCGTGGAGGAGGCCCAGGACCGAGAGGTCGGATACGGAATGGGAGGGGGAGGTGAAGTGCTGAGCCACCGGGAGGTCGGGTTGGTTATTGCGGACCAAGCAGAGGTGTTCGGCGAAACGATCGCCCAGCCTCCACTTGGTCTCACCGTTATAGATCAGCTGGCATCTGGAGCAGCGGATGCAGTAGATGAGGTTGGGGGAGGTGCAGGTGAACCTCTGTCGGACCTGGAAGGACTGCTTGGGTTACACAAAAAGCTGGAGAAACTCAGGGGGTGCAGCAGCATCTAAGGAGCGAAGGAGATAGGCGATGTTTCGGGTCGAGACCCTTCTTCAGACTGCTTGGGTCCCTGAAAGGAGTGGAGGGGGGGAGGTGAAGGGACAAGTGTAGCATCTCTTGCGGTTGCAAGGGAAAGTGCCCGGGGAAGGGGTGGAGCGGGAGGGAAGGGAAGAATTGACAAGGGAGTTGCGGAGGGAGCGGTCTTTGCGGAACCAATAAATATATGTCTGAAGAAGGGTCTTGACCGGAAACGTTGCCTATTTCCTTCGCTCCGATGCTGCCTCATCCGCCGAGTTTCTCCAGCATTTATGTCTACCTTCGACCCTACAGCATCTGCAGTTCCTTCTTAAACATATAGATGTATGCGCGATAATTTTAAGAATATTAAGGAAAGTACAAGACATTCCAGCTTTGCTTTTCTCATCCAAACAAAGTGTGACAAATGAAACCCAAAAGGAACTCTTTGTGCCATGACTTTTCTATTCTTCATTTCATTAGTGGCCGTTATCACTTGACAATCGGTCTTCACAGGAACATTAATAAAAGTGGGTGTGTGATAAGACTTGTTTTTTTTCTCCCGTAACATAAGAGTTATTCTTGGCCAAGGAGCATCTGTCTCCTAATTAGTTCCCGCTGTGACACTCGACTTCAACCAAGAGCAACAGCTTGCATTAAATGGCACCTAGAACATCCTTAAAAGTCCAAAACAAAAAGTTCCAGCGAGTTCTAGCTGAAAGAGAAGACCAGAAAAAAAATCCAAGGGTTACTGAATTTGAATCATAGAGTGATACAGCATGGAAACAGGCCCTTTGGCCCAACTTGCCCACACTGACAAACATGTCCCATCTACTCTAGTCCCACCTGCCTGCGTTTGGCCCATATTCCTCTAAACCCATCGTATCCATGTACCTGTCTAATTGTCTCTTAAACGTTGCAATAGTCCCTGCCTCAGCTACCTCCTCCGCCAGCTCGTTCCATACACCCTTTGTGTGAAAAAGTTACCCCTCGGATTCCTACCAATCTTTTCCCCTTCACCTTAAACCGATGTCCTCTGGTCTTCGATATCCCTACTCTGACCAAAGGGACTCCGTGAGTCTACCCGATCTATTCCTCTCATGATATTATACACCTCTATAAGATCACCCCTCATCCCCCTGCTCTCCAAGGAATAGAGTCCCACCCCACTTAACCTCTCCCTGTAGCTCATAAAGCGAAGGCAACATCCCTTGCAGAAACAAGGAAGTGCAGATGCCTGTTTATACCAAAGGTAGACACAAAGTGCTGGAGTAACCCAGCGGCTCAGGCAGCATCTCTGGAGAACATGGAAAAGTTGACATTTTGGGTCAGGGCCCTTTCTCAACCTCAGTCTGAAGAAGCGTCCGGACCCAACACGTCACCTATCCTTGTTTTCTAGGAATGCTGCCTAACCCGCTGAGTTACTCCAGACACTGGAGTTCAGTATTGCAGAGCATGTTGAAAGAGGACAAATGCAGGAGATGGCATAAGGGTTATGGTTAACATGCTCTGTTATAGTGCTGGAGTAAAGGGCTTGTCCCACTTGGGTGACGTGCGAAGATTTTGTGAATCCCAAAATCCTCGGGCGCTGCGCGCGACCACACGCCACTGCCCACGCCACCACGCCACACCACGCGCCATGCACGCCATGTGCACGTGTCGTGCGTCGTGACACGTAAATGATGTCGCGTAAATGACACGCGAATGACACCCTTCGTGCGACAGGCCCCATACTCAGCAGGTCAGGAGGAGATTCGAATGTTGAAAGAGGCAGCTCTCGAGGAAAAGATTTGATGTTTAGTTTAGAGTTTTGTTTAAAGATACAGCATGGAAACAGGCCCTTCGGCCCGCCGGGCCCATGCTGAACATGGATCACCCATTTTTGCATCTACTTCTACACACTAGGGGCAGATTTACAGAGGTGCCAATTATTAACTATAAGCCCGCATGTCTTTGGTATGTGGGAGGAAACTGGAGAACCCGGAGGAAACCCATTCGATCACAGGGAAAACGTGCAGACTCCACACAGACAGCACCCAAGGTCAGGATCGAACCTGGGTCACTGGCGCTGTGAGTTTAGTTTAGCTTAGTTTAGAGATACAGTGCGGAAACAGGCCCTTTGGCCTACCGTGTCCGCGCCGACCAGCGATCCCTGCATATTAACACTATCCTACACCCACTAGGGACAATTTTTTTGCATTTACCAAGCCAATTAACCTACAAACCTGCACGTCTTTGGAGTGTGTGAGGAAACCGAAGATCTCTTAGAAAACCCACGCAGGTCACGGGGAGAACGTACAAACTCCGTACTGCCAGCACCCGTAGTCGGTATCGGACCTGGGTCTCCGGCGCTGCATTCGCTGCAAGGCGGCAAATCTACCGCTGCGCCACCATGACCAAGAGAACGCTTCAGTGATTACGGAGCAGTGAGTCAGTTCAGGTTAAAGAGAGCGGGAAGCCAAATGCACATGCAAATAGTTATGGATAAGATAAAACTCCCGGCAAATTGGGTAATGGAATGTGGTCAGAAATGCAAAGTAGCAGTGGGTGATCGGTAGATCAGCGAATTGTAGTCGTCAGGGAGAGGTGACCACAGGTGGGAATTCTTCAGGAGCAGTGCAACCTCTCCCTGTAGCTCATAAAGCTAAGGCAACATCCTTGCAGAAACAAGGAAGTGCAGATGCCTGTTTATACCAAAGGTAGACACAAAGTGCGGGAGTAACCCAGCGGGTCAGGCAGCATCTCTGCCACCACCACCGTTTGCGGTCTAGCACCTCCTTTAACCCGGACAAAATTACCGGAGAGCACTTGAAATCCCTCCTGGATGGCCTCCCATGAAAATGGGGCGTCTAAGCCGGGTGATGAAGCCAATCTCGACCTCATCAGGACTTCCACGGCCAATCAGTGGGTGGAATCTACCCCCCCCTGCGGCTGGGGCTCTGGATCTCCAGCCCCAAGAAGAGTCTCTGGTGTCGACCCGAAACGTCACCTATCCTTGTTCTCCAGAGATGCTGCCTGACCCGCTGAGGACCAATTTTTTTTTTCTCTTTTATAAGATGAAAGAAAATGAGATGTGCTTGGATAGATTGGACGTGGAGAGGATGTCTCCACTAGTGTGAGAGTCTAGGACTAGAGGCCACAGCCTGAGAATTAAAGGACGTTCTTTTAGGAGGGAGATGAGGAGAAATTTCTTTAGTCAGACGGTGGCGAATCTGTGGAATTCTTTGCCACAGAAGGCTGTGGAGGCCAAGTCAGTGGATATATATTTTAGGCAGAGATAGATTCTTGACTAGTACGGGTGTCAGAGGTTGTGGGAACGGGTTAAGAAGGGCGAGATAGATCAGCCGTGATTGAATGGCGGAGTAGACTTGATGGGCTGAATGGCCTAATTCTATTCCTTTATGACCCTATGTCCTTATGAGAGGTAACCGGATAGAAGTGTTTGCGATCAGGGAGGATCAAGTTTGTGTTCAGAGGGAGAGTTTATTTATTTACAGGATGTAGGTATTGATACAGCTAGCTTTAATAATGGCTCTGTGTAATCTGCTAATGTTATAACACGAACAAAGGCTGAATGGGAATGAGTATATAAACTATACAATGCTGGTTCAGAAACCAGAGTACAAAGTCTGCCACAGCACTTGAAAAATGGAACAAAACACATTTTTAATGGGAATTTTCAGTTTATATTAATCCCGAACTGATTGGAGCAACTCAGCGGGACAGGCAGCATCTCTGGATAGAAGGAATGGGTATCGTTTCGGGCCGAGACCCTTCTTCAGACGGAGAGTCCGGGGAGAGGCAGACACAGATAAGGAAGTGTAGGGTGTTCAAACGAGGCATCAAAGGGGATGGGGAATCAAGGAATATGTATAATAGATCATGGGTACACAAAAGGCTGGAGAAACTCAGCGGGTGCAGCAGCATCTAAGGAGTGAAGGAGATAGGCAACGTTTCGGGTCGAAACCCTTCTTCAGACTCCCCAAGCGGAATATGAGGTGCTGTTCCTCCAACTTGCGGTGTTGCTCACTCTGGCCGTGGAGGAGGAGGCCCAGGACGGAGAGGTCGGATACGGAATGAGAGGGGGAGTTGAAGTGCTGAGCCACAGGGAGGTCGGGTTGGGTTTTGCTGACCGAGCGGAGGTGTTCGGCGAAACGATCGCCCAGCCTCTGCTTGGTCTCATCGATAGAATAGAGCATTGTTAGCGAGGAGAAGGCACCAACGAAGCAAGCAGAGATACAATTTAATCAGGAGGACAGTGAGACTGGGTCGGAGAACTAGGATGGAGGTAGAGGGAATGCAAGGTCTACATGAAGGTAGAGAAGTCAATGTAAGCTGCTCAAGCAAAATATGTTGGGCAGTCGTAGATTTATTCTTTGGAGCGCAGGAGGCTGAGGTGTGATCTTTCCCGTCATGTATAAAATCATGAGGGGAATAGATAGGCCAAATACAGTCTTTTTGCCAGAGTAGGGGGATCAAACATCCGAGGACATAGGTTTAAGGTGAGTGAGTGTGGGAAGATTTAATAGGAACCTGAGATGCAACTTTTTCACCCAGAGGGTGGTGCGTGTATGGAACGAGCTGCCAGAGGAGGTAGGGTACACAAAAGGCTGTAGAAACTCAGCGGGTGCAGCAGCATCTAAGGAGCGAAGGAGATAGGCGACGTTTCGGGCCGAAACCCTTCTCCAGAGGAGGTAGTTGTGGCGGGTATTAAAACAGCATTTAAAAGTCACTTGGACAGGTACATGGATCTGAAAAGCTTAGATGCATATGTTCCAACTGGAACTGGCTACAGTATAATGGGACATCTTGGCCGGTATGGATGCGTTGGGCCGAAGGGCCAGTTTCAATGCTGTTTGACTCTATGGTGGACAATGGATGAAAAAATTTCATGCCCTAATTATGAACAATAACCAAAGAAATGTCTTCAGTATTACAGCCAATATGTGTCTTGTAATCTCAGTCAGTCTGAAGAAGGGTCCTGACCTGACATGTGTACGAAGGAACTCCAGATGCCTTTTTTAAACCGAAGATAGACACAAAAAGCTGGAGTAGCTCAACGGGACAGGCAGAAAAGTGCCGAATAAGTGCTTCAAAAAAAGGACCAGGGGACATTGGTTTAAGGTGAAGGGGAAAAGATTGGTAGGAATCTGAGGGGTAGCTTTTTCACACACAGGGTGGTGAGTGTATGGAACGAGCTGCCAGAGGAGCCAGTTGAGGCGGGGACATTCGCAACATGGATGGGACAGGTTTGGAAGGATATGGGCCAAATCCAGGCAAGGTGGGAATGGTCTAGCTGGGACATGTTGGCCGTTATGGGCAATTTGGGCCGAAAGGTCTGTTTCCACACTATCACTCTATGACGCTAAGTACAAATCTGTCATCTAATACATCGTTAGCGTCCACGGCCAATTACTTGCGAAAACAGGTGTGGATAATGGTCTAGCAAGTGGGCAATATACAGTAGCTAGTCTGGTGGCAGAAGATAAACAACAGATATTCAATAGATGAGATCTCCAGCTGACATCCCTGTAGTGTACATTGATCACAGGGCCAGTTGCCCACTGCTTCCATTTTTCACCAGCAAGGAATCCATTTTAATGATCTCCAATGCAGTTTGCAGTCAGATTTTAGCGGTTCCAGCGACATCGAATGAACCATATTTCGCTTGGGCAGCTTACACCCCAGCGGTATGAACATTGACTTCCCTAACTTCAAGCAACCCTCTCTCCATCCCCTCCCCCTCCCCAGTTCTCCGACCAATCTTGCTGTCTCCGACTACATTTCAGCTCTGGTTGCTTTGTTGTCACCTGCCCCCCAGCTAACAACGATCTATTCCACATTTTCCTGGATCTCCATTCCCTTTGTCCTGTTTCCCCACCTAGCACTTCCTTATCTATAACCATATATAACCATATAACAATTACAGCACGGAAACAGGCCTTCTCGGCCCATCCAGTCCGTACCGACCATTTATTTTCCCCTAGTCCCATCTACCTGCACTCAGACCACACCCCTTCCATTCCCTTCCCGTGCATATACCTATCCACTTTACTTTTAAATGTTAAAATCGATCCTGCCTCCACCACTTCTGCTGGAAGATCATTCCACACAGCCACCACTCTCTGAGTAAAGAAGTTCCCCCTCATGTTACCCCTAAACTTCTGTCCCTTAATTCTCATGTCATGCCCTCTTGTTTGAATCTTCCCTACCCTCAATGGGAAAAGCTTATCCACGTCAACTCTGTCTATCCCTTTCATCATTTTAAAGACCTCAATCAAGTCCCCCCTTAACCTTCTGCGCTCCAAAGAATAAAGACCTAACTTATTCAACCTTTCTCTGTAACTTAGTTGCTGGAACCCAGACAACATTCTAGTAGATCTCCTCTGTACTCTCTCTATTTTGTTGACATCCTTCCTATAATTAAGCGACCAAAATTGGTCTTACCAATGCCTTGTACAATTTTAACATTACTTCCCTACTCCTATATTCAATGCTCTGATTTATAAATGTATCTCCTTCTCCTCTGACATCAATCTGAAGAAGGGTCTCGACCGGAAACATCGCCCATTCCGTCTCTCCAGAGATGCTGCCTGTCCCGCTGAGTTACTCCAGCATCTTGTGTCTATCTTTGGTTTAAACCAGCATCTGCAGTTCCTTCCGACACGACATTATTCATGCTGCCTCTCGTTGCATTGTCAGTAATTTGTCCGTCTGGTGTCTCTCACATATAAATACAGCATGATATTGCTCTGCAGCTTGGTCTAATTAAAAGATCAATTAGGTTCGCAGTGACTTGGGGCACCAGCTACAGGGAACCATGTCAGTGGTTAGAATCAAGTCAAGTCGGCTGCAGTTTTAGGACAGAGACAAAAAGCTGGAGTAACTCAGCAGGTCGGGCAGCAGCCCTGGAGGGAAGGAATTGGTGACGTTTCGGCTCGAGACCCTTCTTCAGACCGAGAGTCGGAGGAGAGGGAGACTGGAGGTATTGGAAGGGTAAGGTGAGGAAACGACAGATCAAAGCAGACGGTGATCAGGGAAATGTGGAATGGTTCATGTGCAGGAAGGACAATAGACAACAGGTGCAGGAGTAGGCCATTCGGCCCTTCGAGCCAGCACCGCCATTCAATGTGATCATGGCTGATCATCCCCAATCAGTACCCCGTTCCTGCCTATTTCCTTCGCTCCATAGATGCTGTTGCACCCGCTGAGTTTCTCCAGCATATTTGTCTACCTTCGATTTTCCAGCATCTGCAGTTCCTTCTTAAACTCTTGGGGTGAGGCTACTTAGTTCGTTGAAAGTGGCGTCTCAGGTAGACAGGGTGGTCAAGGAGGCTTTCGACACATTGGCCTTCAGGGGCCCCCATTCCTAGTCACGTGTGTGACCGTAAATTTGTGGCCAGAGTGAGTCCCAACGCAAATTGGAGGAGCAGCACCTCATATTTGGCTTGGGTAGTTTACACCCCAGCGGCATGAACATTGACTTCAGGTGGTCCTTGCTTTCTCCCTCCTTCCCAGCTCTCCTACAACCTACAGTCTCCACCTCTTCCTTTCTTCTTCCTGCCCCCCCTTCCCCCACCCCCACATCAGTCTGAGGAAATGTCTCGACCCGAAACGTTGCCTATTCCTTCGCTCCACAGATGCTGCCTCACCCGCTGAGTTTCTCCAGCATTTCTGTCTACCTACTAATTCTGAAAGCACTACAGGTGTATTGTTTTGTACTGAATGTATGATACGTATTTTTTTCGTAGTTTATCAAGTGAAATATTAAGTTCTGTTATGCTGGCAGTGTTTGTGTAGGGTCAGAGGTCACGGGTGTGACCTCACACGGAAGCACTTTTTTCACGACTCAGTCTTATCTTACAAACTTGTGAATTAAAAAAAGCCACTAGAACGTTCATACCTTTAGCAGACATGCATTATACATAGAAACATAGAAATTAGGTGCAGGAGTAGGCCATTCGGCCCTTCGAGCCTGCACCGCCATTCAATATGATCATGGCTGGTCATCCAACTCAGTATCCCGTACCTGCCTTCTCTCCATACCCTCTGATCCCCTTAGCCACAAGGGCCACATCGAACTCCCTCTTAAATATAGCCAATGAACTGGCCTCAACTACCCTCTGTGGCAGAGAGTTCCAGAGACCCACCACTCTCTGTGTGAAAAATGTCTTTCTCATCTCGGTCCTAAAGGATTTCCCCCTTATTCTTCAGCTGTGACCCCTTGCCCTGGACCTCCCCAACATCGGGAACAATCTTCCTGCATCTAGCCTGTCCAACCCCTTATAGTTCTGGAGCTGGGAAAGTAGCAAAGAATAAGATTAATCTCTCACAAGAGTTTTTTAATTTATCACTTCATGTGACGACATCTGGTCACGTGTGTTTCGATGGACACGCTAGAGGCAGGAAACATGTTCCCGATGTAGGGGGAGTCCAGAACCAGGGGACACAGTTTAAGAATAAGGGGTAAGCCATTTAGCACGGAGACGAGGTACACTTTTTCTCACAGAGAGTGGTGAGTCTGTGGAATTCTCTGCATCAGAGGGCGGTGGAGGCCAGATCTCTGGATGCTTTCAAGAGAGAGCTGGATAGGGCTCTTAAAAATAGCGGAGTCAGGGGATATGGGGAGAAGGCAGGAACGGGGTACTGATTGGGGATGATCAGCCATGATCACATTGAATGGCGGTGCTGGCTCGAAGGGCCGAATGGCCTACTCCTGCACCTATTGTCTATTGCTAGGTGGGTACAGGTCTTGTATCCTTAGATGGGGAGACTGTGTGTGGTACTTCACGAGCTGACAGAATAAATGGGATTGAAAGATTATCAGTAAGAATAAGTATCTTGCTTCTCATATCTTGAAACTTATTTTAATTCATAATTCAAATGTTTACATTGGTATGGTATTTATTTGCCACATCTACAAAGGTACAGTGATATTTTTGTACACAGTTCAGTATAAGTATCACGATACATAAGCATCTCAGGTATAGTACGAGTGTACAGCAGTAGGCTACTGAGTCTAGAGTTGAAGGTGGACACAAGTCCCAGTTCTTGTAAGTGCCGAGATCTTGACCTGACCATGAAGGTCTGTTGTCCTGGCGTTAGGGTCGCCAACTTTCTCACTCCCAAATAAGGGGCAAAAGGTCAGAATACGGGACAAATTCCTGACGGCAATTCGTTGACCCACTCGGCCGTGGCTGGGTGAATGATGAGTTGGCCCCGGGTGCTGGACTGCACACAAGGCCCAGCCGGCGGGCCAGCTGAGGAGTTTTGTCCCGGGCCGCGCGCCATCGCTCGCAAAGTCCGGCGCCCCGTCCAACTCATGAACCGATGATCGGGGAGGGGGTGTCGACGGTAAGCGAAGGTCTGAATGTCGGACAGCTGGCCGGGCTGCCGACCGACGGGGCCACGGGCGAGGCGCTGCTGCTGCTGCTGCTGCACTCCATGGGCTGCACTACGTCGGGACTGGTGAGGCGGGGCCGGACCCGACAGTCCCCTCGACCCGAGTAGTAGCGGTCAAATACGGGACAAGGGCGGTCCCGTACGGTGCAAACCAATTTAGCCCAATGCCGTGGTATCCTCCGCCGCTGCGCCACCGCTGTAGGCCGCGTGCGGTCCACGCGCTCGGCCTCTGGGAGCGGTGCCTGTTCTAGCCGAGCCCCAGGCTGCTGCAGGGCGTCCAGCGACCACTCTGCCTTCGAGTCCACGCACTCCCTCCTGCAGCCGGTCTGCTCACCAGCCCTCCAGGTCGGATCTCATGGGCCCTCGATGCACGGCGGGTGGGATGGCCTACTGGATGAGTCCCTGGTCTTCAGAGGGTGGGCTGGGCCTACTGCCTTTATTTTTAACCCCTTTTCTAGCCACAGTATATTTAATTTATGTTATGGTTGGTTTCCTGTTAGTTCCCTTTTGACTTTCTATGATACGATAAAACTTATAAACATAGAAACATAGAAAATAGGTGCAGGAGTAGGCCATTCGGCCCTTCGAGCCTGCACTGCCATTCAATATGATCATGGCTGATCATCCAAAATCAGTACCCCGTTCCTGCTTTCTCCCCATAACCCCTTGATTCCTTTAGGCCTAAGAGCTAAATCTAACTCTCTCTTGAAAACACCCAGTGAATTTGCCTCCACTGCCTTCTGTGGCAGAGAATTCCACAGATTCACAACTCTCTGGGTGAAAAGGATTTTCCACATCGCAGTCCAAAATGGCCGACCCCTTATTCTTAAACCTTATTTATCCCAGGAGGGGAAATGTATCTGCCAGCAAGTCATAAAAAGACAGCATGAAATTAAAGTGATGTGTGGAAAGGATTGGGGGTGCGCAAAGATTGAGGGGGGGGGGGGGGGGGGGAGTCAGTCTCCGTCTACCCCGCTACAGAAGGGGGAGGCATTGTAGAGTTTGATAGCCACAGGGAAGAAGGATCTCCTGTGGCGTTCTGTCCCCTTTAGTTCACCGTCCTCTGCCCAGCCTGTGACTGCGGAGCAGAACAACGGCCAGCCAGCCAGCCATGTCACGTCTCTGGGTGCCCGCTCTACCACCCACCCATCAGGGCCTGGCAGACATTGACGCAGAGGCAACAACCTGGCTGCTCAACGCCCGGCTTGAGATGTTTCGTTCGCAAGGAGAAGAAGAAGACCGTCCTCCCTCCAGCGATTTTTATTATTCATTCGGAAGTCTAGTCTTTTGCTCAAAGTGCTTGCCGTTCATTGTTCATCTTTCACATCCTCTGGCCCCCACAGGGACTGCGAGGGAGCTGAATAAATGCATATCAATGTCAGCTTTTTAGCTTCCTCGAGGCAATATTTTTCCGCAGAAATGATTTCAATACCGTGAAAAAGTCCTGACTGGAATGTTAAATGGCCACCAAAGTGCCGGAGTATTAAAGAAGGAACTGCAGATGCTGGAGAATCGAGGCTTACACAAAAAAGCTGGAGAAACTCAGCGGGTGCAGCAGCATCTAAGGAGCGAAGGAGATAGGCGACGTTTCGGGTCGAGACCCGGGAGTAACTTGGCAGGCCAGGCAGCATCTCCGGAGAACGCGAGTGTGAAGGACGGTCCCGGTGATGGAACGTCATGTTGGGCAAACACAAAGTGCTGGAGCTACCTGCTGGGAGACCTCAGCACCTTGCCTCCATCTTGCTACAAGTGAAATCCAACGCCTTGTGTTATATTTTACAGGATCTTGTGAAAACTGTTCAGCTCGATTCAAGAGCAGATCATGTAAACACCTAACACTCACTTTTCAGCAAATGTTGACACAATTACGAGTTAAGTTGTTTTCTTACCAGGGAGGCAGCGAACTGAATTGGGCAGCAAAGATAGTTTAGTTTATTGTCACGATAACCGAGAAACAGTAGGAAGCTATATTGTTGCGTGCTATCCAGTCAGCGGAAAGACTGAACAAGATTACAATCAAGCCGTCCACAGCGTGACGGGGGATCTTATAGAAACGTACAAAATTCTTAAGGGGTTGGACAGGCTCGATGCAGGAAGATTGTTCCCGATGTTGGGGGAGTCCAGAACACGGGGTCACAGTCTAAGGATAAGGGGGAATTCCTTTAGGACCGAGATGAGGAAAACATTCTTTACACAGAGAGTGGTCGGTCTCTGGAATTCTCTGCCACAGAAGGTCGTTGAGGCCAGTTAATTGGCTATATTCAAGAGGGAGTTGGATGTGGCCCTTGTGGCTAAAGGGATCAGAGGGTATGGAGAGAAGGCAGGTACGGGACACTGAGTTGGATGATCAGCCATGATCATATTGAATGGCGGTGCAGGCTCGAAGGGCTGAATGGCCTACTCCTGCACCTATTGTCTATGTTTCTATGTTCTATGTACCGATGCAGGATAAAGGGAATCGTGTTTAGTGCAAGATAAAGTCCAAGTAAAGATAGTTCGAAGGTCTACGATGAGGTAGAGATCAGAACCACTCTCTAGCTGGTGAGAGGACGGTTCAGTTGAATGATAACAGCTGAGAAGAAACTGTCCCAGAATCTGGAGGCAGACAAAAAGTGCTGGAGAAACTCAGCGGGTGGGGCAGCATCTATGGAGAGAAGGAATAGGCTATGTTTCGGGTCAAGACACAGATTGATGACGGGGGGGGGGGGGGCGCGGGAGGAAGAAACAAAGAGATGGAGACAGTGGGCTATGTGGGAGAGCTGGGAAGGGGAGGGGAAGGAGGGAGAATGCAGGGACTACCTGAAATTGGAGAAGTCAATGTTCATACCGCTGGGGTGTAAACTACCCAAGCAAAATATGAGGTGCTGCTCCTTCCATTTGCGCTGGGCCTCACTCTGACAATGGAGGAGGCCCAGGACAGAAAGGTCGGATTGGGAATGGGAGGGGGGGAGTTGAAGTGCTGAGCCACCGGGAGGTGTGCGTTTTCACACTTCCGCACCTCTTGCCCAGTGGGAATGAGGAGAAGAGGGAGTGGCCGGGGTGAGACTGGTCCTTGATGATGCTGCAGGACTTGCTGAGGCAGCGTGAGGTGTAGACGGAGTCAATGGTAGGGAGGTTGGTTTGTGTGTTTCCTGATCTTGTAGAAATCTTGTTCAGCTTGTTACGAGAGCAGATCATGTAAAGGCCGACAATCAGTTTCAGACAAATGTTGACACAATCACGAGTTAATTTCTGTGCATACAAGGGATACATAAACACAGTGGGAAAGCAAAGATATCTTCATCACGGTTGACTGAAGACAATGGATTAAAATTGCACATTCATAATTTTATAGATATTTAACAACAGCAGCTGAGATTTAAATATTATTCTATTAATGTATTTTATTCCATTACCAATGGATTGAGCCTTTTCAAGCAACATAAAATAATTTGTGGTTTTGAATTAGAAAATAATTTAAACAATGATTGCCATGTGAGTGGTTGGATAAGGAAGTTAATTTATGGTGGGGTTTGAAGAACAGGCTTCAATTATTGAGTCATACAGCGTGGAAACAGGCCCTTCGGCCCAACCTGCCCATGCCGACCAACATGCCACATCTACAGAGTCTGATTTATATAAATTAGTTCGGTGGGACATGAACAAGCAGAAACAATGGGTCTTCCAGGACAGTCGTAGAAAATATAGAAACATAGCAAATAGGTGCAGGGGGAGGCCATTCGGCCCTTCCAGCCAGCACCGCCATTCATGGCTGATCATCCACTATCAATAACCCGTGCCTGCCTTCTCCCCATATCCCTTGACTCCACTAGGCCCTAGAGTTCTATCCAACTCTCATGTTTGTGGATTTTGGGGAGAAGATACAATCGGGCCGTGAGGGGCTGGGGAACGATAAGGTTGCAGGGTTTAGAGGGCAGAGAGTCTGAAGAATGGTCTGGACCTGAAACGTCACCCATTCTTTCTCTCCAGAGATGCTGCCTGTCCCGCTGAGTTACTCCAGCATTTTGTGTCTACCATGTCACATCTACACATCTACACACCTGCCAGTGTTTGGCCCATATCCCTCTAAACCTGTCCTTTCAACGTCCCTGTCCAAAGGCTGCCAAGTCAATGGATATTTTTTAAGGCAGAGATAGATAGATTGTGTAGGAAGGAACTGCAGATGCTGGTTTATATGGAAGATAAAACACAAAATGCTGGAGTAACTCACCAGGCTAGGTGGCATCTCTGAAGGGAAGGAATGGGTGACATCAAGATAGATTCTTGATTAGTACGGGTGTCAGGGGTTATGGGGAGAAGGCAGGAGAATGAGGTTGAGAGGGAAAGGTAGATCAGCCATGATTGAACGGCGGAGTTGACGATGGGCCGAATGGCCTAATTCTGCTTCGATCATTTATGAACATGTTTCTTCGACATCTTTTTATTTTGTGGCTTAGCGTTTGAGGAAGGCCAGAGAATGATATTGTCAGATGGATGGGGAAGACTTTCCCCACTTGAATTCATAGCTGAGAAATTAGCTAATTGCACATTCGGGGAAAAAAACAGAGATAACATAATTTCATGAAGACATGGCAGAGGAAAAATGAATGATATTTGCTTTCAGCTACTTATTAGTTTGGACATTAAAACGGAATCGTAACTTTCTGCGCAGATGTGGGGAGAGTTACAATTTAGTCCTTGGCTGTTTATTTGATGTGCAGTGCTTGCGAACTTAGATTGACTCAAGGGCCTGTCCCACTTACGCGACCTTGGCTCGCAAATTACATGTCCTCGTGGTCGCTTGAGGCGTACGGGCACCGTATGGCCGCGCGGGGCCGGTCCCACTTAGAAGCGCGGAGTTGTGCAGGGTTGGTCCCGACATCGCGCGGGGCTCCGACATTCTTGCAGTGGCCGAAATCTTCACGCGCCAACGGCCTGTCAGCACACAGGCGCATTGTGGTCGTACGTGGCATCTTGACGTCGTATGCGGTGTCTTGACAGTGTAGCCTAGCATGTGGCGTTGCGTGATGATGTCACCGCCCGGCGTGGCGTTGCGTGATGACGTCACCGCCCGACGCCGTGCGACGCCCAAATTCAGTCGGCCCGCCTCCTGCCCAACTGATTGGTAAGCATGGCATAAATGACGTCTCGCGCGTACTTAGCGCGTACTTAGCGTGAACTCTGCTTCCGGTTGGTCGCGCCAAACGCACGCAATCGCATGCAAGTGGGACAGGCCCTTCAGGACCTGCACAGTCGTGCAGTGGTGATACAGTGGGGCGGCGGGTAGAGCTGCTGCCTCACAGCGCCCGTGACTTCGGGCGCTGCTCATGTGGAGTCTGCATGTTCTCCCAGAGACCGCGTGGGTTTCCTCGCAAAGACATGTGGGTTTGTTGGTTAATTGGCCCGATGTAAATCATCCCTAGTGTGTCGGGAGTGGATGGGAAAGCGGGATAAAGCAGAACCAGTGTGAACCGGTAAGATCGAGGTAGACTCGGTGGGCCGAAGAGCCTGTGCCCAGCTGTAACTCTAAACTAAACTACACTCTAAACCACAAATGTTTTTCTCACAGTAAGGCTGTAATTGTCCAGAATCACAGGGTCACACCCTGCTTCGAGCAATTTGATCAGAATCGCACATCATGATCAACAAGTGAGCCATTAAAGAGGAAGCAAGTATATTCTTTGGCTTAGTTTAGTTCATAGGTACAGCATGGAAACAGGCCCTTCAGTCCACAACTCTACCGCTGCGCCACCGTGCCACCCCTCTGTGTGTGGATTTTTTTTTAAATCAAGAAATTGAGTATCATATTCAGTGAAAAGGGTCAAAGGAATTTGCACATCTTTCACCTGGTTGAAGTTTGAAAGAAAAGCAGAAAGAAAAGCACTGCACTTTAAAACAGAAATAAATAGTTTTAAAAAACTGTTCGGAATGCAGTATAATTTCAATAACATTATTGTAAAGCTGAAATTACGGTAAATATTGAACAGGTTTCCGCATCTCCGGAGATAGGGACACGCGGGCGGTGAATCTGTGGAAGTTTTGCCGCAGAAGGCTGTGGAGGCCTAGTCCGTGGATATTTTTTTATTTTTTTATTTTTTAATATTTTTATTAGAAGTAATGTGCAAAAGTATAAACCAAAAATAACATCATACATTTCATGTACCACTTCTTGTTTTAAAATTTAATAATAGAAAAGTAACAGAAGCAAGCAAAAGAAAAATAGAGAACGTTAGATAAGATAGTGATAGAGATAGAGTGAAAGAGAAAGCCCGTAAAGAGGTAAAACGTGAGAAAGAGAAAATGAGAAGAAGAGAAAGAGAAAATATAAAGAAAATAAAATGGAAGGGATGTACCTGCTTCATATCTTTACACCCCTTCCGATGATAATTTTAAGGCAGAGACAGATTCTTGATTAGTACGGGTGACAGGGGTCATAGGGAGAAGGCAGGAGAATGGGGTTGAGGGGGAAAGATCGATGAGCCATGATTGAATGGCGGTTTATCTTGATGGGCCGAATGGCTGTGTTCTGCTCCGAGATTTTATGAACCTATGGAGGAACTGCACATGCTGGAATCTGGAGCTAAGGACAATGTGCTGGAGGGACTCAGCAGGCCAGGCCAGGCAGCGTCTGAGTATGGAGTGACAATAGACAATAGGTGCAGGAGTAGGCCATTCGGCCCTTCGAGCCAGCACCGCCATTCAATGCGATCATGGTTGATCATCCCCAATCAGTACCCCGTTCCTGCCTTCCCCCCCATATCCCCTGACTCCGCTATTTCCAAGAGTCCTATCTAGCTCTCTCTTGAAAGCATCCAGAGAACCCGCCTCCACCGCCCTCTGAGGCAGAGAATTCCATAGACTCACCACTCTCTGTGGGAAAAAGTGTTTCCTCGTCTCCGTTCTAAATGGCTTACTCCTTATTCTTAATAGTGAAATGAGAGTCACCTCCTTTGATTTAGTTTAGAAAAACAGCATGGAAACAGGCCATGTCTCTGGCGCTGTGAGGCAGCAACTCTACCGCTGCGCCACCACAAGTGATGGCCTTGAATCAGAATTGTCTCCTCAGGTGGTTACCTGACTTGCCAAACCTTTCCAGTGTTTACCATTTTACTTCATATATTTTGGATTTTTTTTTGTGGAGTAACAAAACTTAGGGGAAAGCTGATAAAAGTTTTTTTTTTAAATGATGTGAGGCACACATATGGTGGAGAGTCGGAACCCTTTACCTCAGGGTTGAAATGTCAAAGACTAGAGAGCATAGTTTTAAGGTGAGAGGGGCAAAGTTTAAAGGAGATGTGCGGGGCAAGTCTCATTTATGCAGGGTGCCTGGAACATGATGCCAGGGGTGGTGGGTGAGACACTATTGGGGCATTTAAGAGGTTTTAATTTGGGATAGTACAAGTTTGGAGGGGTATGGGCCAAATGCAGGCAGGTGGAACTAGTGTAGATGGGACATGTTGGTCAGTGCGGGCAAGTTGGGCAGAAGGGCCTGTTTCCATGCTGTATCACTCTATGACAATAGACAATAGGTGCAGGAATAGGCCATTCGGCCCATCGAGCCAGCTCCGGGTGCACCTTTTCCCCAAAGTCGTGCGGGTTTGCAGATGGATTAGCCTCTGTAAATTGTCCGTCGTGTGTGGGATAGAACTAGTGTGTAGGTGACTCGATGGGCCAAAGGGCCTGTTTCCACACTGTATATCGAAACTAAACGAAGCCAGCAATAAAGTACATTTATCAACTCGGGGGGAAAAGGAAAAGTTTTCAAATGACGCTGAGGTGATTGCAAGAGATCGCGGCTCACACTCTGATCTTGCTGTTAGTGTGAGTTTTTGTTTGGCATAAGAGCTCGATGTTAAATACATCGTAAAGCACCCCATGGTGAAATTAGGCACAGCCTCACACAGTCTCGCTTCAAAACCAATCCTGCATGCTTTGAGCTGCGTATTTAGGTTCTTACAGACTGACAGCTTGGGAGTGTGTGGGTGGCAAGGACAAGTTTGCTTACATTAAACACAGAGTTCCATTTGAACTTTGCATTTTTTTTTGTTTTCTCTTGAACAAAAATGACTTTGTAGGCGAGGAACATCGTTGCCGTTTGAGGGCTGCTCTGCGGGCTGGGAAGTAAGGCTGCAGTTCCACTGAATTGTCAAGGGGGTTGGAATTGTTTGTGATTGTGTCTCTGGCAGGATAACAGCAGCGGAGATCGCCGCAATGGGCAGTTAGTTATTTGCTGTTCGGGGTGTGTTTGTGTCGGTGCCTGTGTGCGGAGAGCTGGCTGAGAACCGGCTCCGTCGAGCAGGCATCCTCGCCAGGACTTCAAAGCCATCGTTGTCGTTCAGCTGTGTTTGGGAATACTCTTCGGAGGACATCTAATATATTCCCTGTGACATTGGCACGAACTGCACCGCTCTGGAGGGCTGCCCAACACTGAGCAGTGAAGGGTTAGACGTCGGGCACAGAGCCTTGTTGGAAGAAATCGGCAGGCAAGTTGGACTTGGACTTGCGTGAGGACCTGGATATTGTTCCTCCTCACCGCACCTGTGACGCTGGGACATCAGGGTAATGGCGACCATTGGCATTTATTTCAAGTAGTGATTGTGAGCTACTAATTTAGTCTAAGAAAGAACTGCAGATGCTGGTAAATCGAAGGTAGACACAAAATGCTGGAGTAACTCAGCGGGTGAGGCAGCATCTATGGAGAGAAGGAATTGGCGACATTTCAGGTCGAGACCCGAAATTCATAGAAACATATAAAATAGGTGCAGGAGGAGGCCATTCGCCCTTCGAACCAGCACCGCCATTCATTGTGATCATGACTGATCATCCCCAATCAATAACCCGTGCCTGCCTTTTCCCCTTATCCCTTGATTCCACTAGCCCCTAGAGCTCTATCTAACTCTATCTCTCCATAGATGCTGCCTCACCTGCTGAGTTACTCCAGCATTTTTTTGTCTACCAGTAATTTAGTTTAGCTCGGCTTGGTCTAACTTAGTTTATTGTCACGTGCACCGAGGTACGGTGAAGAGCTCTTGTGGCGTGCTAAGCAGGCAGCGGAAAGGCAACACGTGATTCCAATCGAAGATAGATCGACAAAATGCCGGGGTAACTCAGCGGGTCAGGCGGCGTCTCTGGAGAGAAGGAATGGGTGACGTTTCTTCAGACTGCTTTAGGGTCTCGACCCGAAATGTCAGCTATTCCTTCTCTCCAGAGATGCTGCCTGACCCGCTGAGTTACTCCAGCATTTTGTGTCCATCTTCGGTTTAAACCAGCATCTGCAGTTCCTTCCTGCACATGATGGCAATCGAGCCATTTACAGTGTGTAGATACATGATGAGGGAACAACGTTGAAGAAATGTTGATGCAGGAGGAGAGCTTTAATAGTGTGGAGTGATTATAACATATGGATGTGGATTGTGGATGGTGCTACTAATGGGTGAGTCTAGGACCAGCAAAGATCTTTGAGCACCAGAAGTCACAGCCTCAGAATTAAAGGATAATTTTTTAGGAAGGAGATGAGGAGGAATTTCTTTAGCCAGAGGGTGGTGAACTTGTGGAATTCTTTGCCGCAGAAGTCAGCGGAGGCCAAGTCAGTGGATATATTTAAGGCAGAGATGGATAGATTGTGTAAGAAGGAACTGCAGATTCTGGTTTACACCGAAGATAAGACACAAAATGCTGGAGTAACTCAGCAGGCATCTTTGGAGAGAATTAGTACGGGTGTCAGAGGTTATGGGGAGAAGGCAGGAGAATGGGGTTAGGAGGGAGAGACAGATCAGCCATGATTTAATGGCGGAGTAGATTTGATGGGCTGAATGGCCTAATTCTGCTCCTATCACTTATGATATGTGATGGCAGATCTGCTTCTGTGGCTGGCACGCATCTAATCGCTGGGCTTGGGGCGCCATCATGGTCGCATGCAGTTTATTTTTGAGGTACAATTGTGAAGCAAAATTGTTGCAAGACTGCCCTGCGTTGCTGCAATCCTTTGTGGACACAAAATGCTGGAGTAACTCAGCGGGACAGGCATCATCTCTGGAGAGAAGGAATGGGCGGCGTTTCGGGTCGAGACCCTTCTTCAGACTGAGAGTCATGACCCGAAACTAAGGGTCTCGACCAGAACCGGCGCCCATTCCTTCTCTCCAGAGATGCTGCCTCACCCGCTGAGTTACTCCAGCAAATGTACGTACGATGGGGTAACGGAAGATGCCCTCAGCTAACAGAGCGACGGGCGTGGGAATAGAAAATGCAGCACATTAACACGTTTTGGCGGCCGCAAGAACGACAGCTAAGTTTTGTGACTTATTTTATTCTGAAAATAGTTTCTTAGCTCACAGGTTGTTACAACACGTCTGGCCACGACGGTGGCGCGCGAAAGCGAAACCGCACGAAAAAACAGCAGCCCCTCCCGAGTCACGTGACCGCGGCTTCTGAACGTCGGGTTCGATACCTGCGTGCGCCAGCAGGCGCCGCTGCAGCATCATCATCAGGGATAGTTGCAATTGCGATTAGTAATATAGGATACAGATGCAGCTAATGCCGTGGTCAGTAATGCTGCAAATGCTTGCATTTGCTACATTGATCGGCATCGCTGCATATAGTTGCAACTATTGGCATGGTCAGTAATACTGCATGTAATTGCTGCTGTGGGCTTGATCAGTAATATTGCATGCAATTGCATTTATTACCCAGGTCAGTAATGTTGCATACAGTTGCATTTACTACCTTGGTCGCCCATGCTGCGTCGAGTTGCATTTGCCTTGGTCAGGAATGCTGCATGCCATTGCATTTGTTGCCTTGGTCAGTAATGTCGTGGCAGTTGCATTTATTTCCATGGGCAGTTATACCATTTGTAGTTGCATTCATTGCCTTCATCAGTAATGCTGCATGCAGTAGTACTTATGGTCTTGCTCGAAGGCTACCTACCGTTACATTCATTGTCTTGGTCAATAATGTTGCATGCAGTTGCATTTAATGCATTGCTCCGTAATGTTGGTGCAGAATCGCCTATTTCCTTGGGCAGTAGTGCATGCAGTTGCATTTTGTACCTTGCTCAGTAACATTATTGCAATCGCATTTATTACCTTGGTTAGTAACGTTGTTGCAATTGCACTTATAGCCTTGCTCAGTAATGTTCCATACGGTTGCATTTATTGCCCTGCTCAGGAATGCTGCACACAGTTGCATTTATATTTCCATGGTCGGGTAACATGGTTACAGTTGCATGTGTTGCCTTGATCCGTAAAGCCATGTGCAGTTGCACTTATTGCCTTGCTTAAGGGTGCAAACACTTGCAGTTGCAATTGTGATTACTAATATCAAGTGCAGTTGCAGCTATTGCCGTGGTCAGTTATGCTGCAAAGGCTTGCATTTACTACATTGACCGGCAATATCATGGCAAGAACGCTGCATGTCGTTGCATTCAGTACCCTGATCATTTATTGCCTTGCTCAGTAATATTGTAGATGGACACAAAAAGCTGGAGTAACTCAGCGGGACAGGCAGCTTCTCTAGAGAGAAGGAATGGGTGGCTCTTCGGGTCGAGACCCTTCTGACCCGAAACATCACCCGTTCCTTCTCTCCAGGGATGCTGCCCATCCCGCTGAGTTACTCCAGCATTTTGTTACGTTCAAATCTTCGGCTTAAACCTGCATCTGCAGTTCCTTCCTACGCAGTAATATTGTGGTTGCGTTTATTGTCTTGCCTGCATGCAATCGCATTTATTGCCTCGGGTCGGTACTGTTGCACACAGCCGCATTTATTGCTTTGGTCACTATAAGGTTGCGCGCGGTTGCATTTAGCACCCTGGTCAGACCTGTTGCAAACAGTTGCGTTCACTGCCTTGCTCAGCAGTGCCGTGCGTAGTCGCCTCTGGAAGCCCACCGCGCGGCGTGACGGACTGCTTTTGGAGACACGGATCATTCATCAGCCGCATTCCTGGAGCGTTAACCTCCAGGGGTCCCAGGGCGCGACGCTGCCGCAGTCCCTTCCTCCGTCATCTTCCTCTGCACAGCTGGGGGAAGTGTTTGTTGCGTGTGACTGTTCCCAGAATAAGTTCTGGCTGAACCCGCCTCAGTCTTCCTCTGTGAATTTTTGACGCACATCTTCAAGGACTTTTGCGTGATTTATGCCGCCAACATATCACCTGCAAGCCAGATTTAATGCATTAAATATGCAGCATTGAAGCAAAAGCATCATCCTGGAAAACTTCAAACTGTAGTGATGATATATCAGCATGTTGGTGCAACTGAAATAACCACCTAATTGATGTGGCACTGTAATAATTCATATCGCAGTTGTCATAAACAACTAGGGTGAGATTGGAGCTGCATCTTAATAGCTTCACCTACCTGCTGCAATGCTAAGAATAACTTAGAAACATAGAAAATAGGTGCAGGAGTAGGCCATTCAGCCCCTCGAGCCCGATTCACCACCCTCTGATCATCTGTGGATTGTCACCTTGTCGTGGTGGAGAAGCTCGTGTGGTCCTGAGATCCTGAGAGCGATGCCGTCTGGAGCGATGCTCCTGGTGGGGCCACCCATGGCGGTAATGTCGAGGGGGAGGTCCCTGACAAAGAGCCAATCCAACCACGACCTCAACGGTGGAACAGGCGGAGGACGATGGCTGACCTTAGTGGAGCGTCACAACGGCCGGGAAGGCGGATGAAGGCTGCGGCAGAAAAGGGTCTCCGGTCGTCTTGGACTCCATGCCACTGGATCCGGACCCAGATCTGTCAAGGACCGTGGGGTGGCTGTCTGTGCACCAGTCTCCCCACGTTAAACAAAGTCACGCACGGGCGTCCTCCATATAGGGAATAGCGCCCTGGAGACACCCTCGGTCAGATGTTACCGAGGGGGTCTAAGAAGATCATCCAGAATCCGTACCCCATTTCTGCTTTCTTCCCATATCCCCGGATTCCTTTAGCCCTAAGAGCTAAATCCAAAACGTGCAGTCAGAATCCGTTTCCGAAAGATGGAAAAAAATCACATACTGGAGAGCGCGGCTTTGCGATGGGAGGGGCAATGTTTGAAGTTCTGCCGACCAGCGATCCCCCCACCCCGGTACACTAGCACTATCCTACACACGAGGGACACACAAGAATGTTCTTTTAGGAAGGAAATGAGGAGAAATGTCTTTAGTCAGAGAGTGGTGAATCTGTGGAATTATTTGCCACAGAAGGCTGTGGAGGCCAAGTCAGTGGATATTTTTAAGGCAGAGATCGATAGATTCTTGTATTTAATCTGGTATTTTGTTGGTTCACATGCTTAATCAATGGTGTTTTATCATTTATCATTTTGGGTCTGAAGAAGGGTCTCGACCCGAAACGTCGCCTATCTCCTTCGCTCCTTAGATGCTGCTGCACCCGCTGAGTTTCTCCAGCTTTTTGTGTAACCCCCGGTGTTTTATCATTAATGTTTTATTATTATTAATGTTTAGTGTTTTCTGAGTCATTCGTAACTGTCACTGTATGTCATGTTGTTACTTGTGGTCGGAATTGAGTTTGGAGGGAGAGATAGATCAGGCATGATTGAATGGCGGAGTAGACTTGATGGGCCGAATAGTGTAATTCTACTCCTATTCCTTATGACAATTTACAATGTTTACCGAAGACGACTAGCCTACAAATATCATAATCATATCATCATAAACATACTGTATTAGCCAAGTATGCTTTGCAACACACCAATAAATAGCAACGGAACACACAAAATACATTTTAACATAAACATCCACCACAGTGACCCCTCCGCATTCCTCACTGTGATGGAAGGCGAAAAAAAAGTTAAAATCTTCTTCCCTTCTTTCTTCTCCCGCGGGCTGGGGCCTCGAGCCTTCCGTTGACGTGACGATCTTGGCTCCCGTAGCTGGCGGTCGGGTCGATCAAGCTCCTGCATCAGCGGGATCTCAGTTTCCCCGCGCCGGGCGATCGATACCGGATCGGGGCTGGTCGAACCACCTGTGTCGATTTGGAGCTTCCCGACATCGGTCTCTACCCGAGACTGCGAGCTCCTCGACGGTGGAATCAGCACCGTCGATCCCAGGCAAGGGATCGGCTCCGATGGGAAGTCCACAGCCCCGCGATGGGGCTCAAAGTCAGTCTCGAGCGAGGCCTCCGGCTCCACGATGTTAGGCCGTACAGCGACCCGGAAAACAGTCGCATCTCCGGCAAGAGACTGGAAAAAAGTTTCCCCCTCCCCCCCACATAAAACAACCAGAGAACATTAACATTAACTTTTAAAACACACTAAATATAGCCCCAAGAAAAGACGAAAATACAGACTGTTGGCGAGGCTGCCATTGTGTGGCTCCCCCTGGTGGTAGGAAGGAAGATAGATAGACATAAAATGCTGGAGTAACTCAGCGGGGCAGGCAGCGTCTATGGAGAGAAGGAATAGGTGATATTTTTTCTCAGTAAAGTAAGCAAGCAAGAGATGGTCTGACAAAGGGTCCCGACCCAAGACTTCACCTATCCAAGTTCTGCATGGATGGTGCCTGACCCACTGAGTTACATTGAGGTACCAGCACATTGTGTCCTATTTAGACCATCTATTGCCTGGAAACATTCATTTCAATGAAGAATAGTATCTATCAGGCCATTTAAATGTATTTCATTGTGTTTAGCGTGGGAAGGAGCTGCAGATGCTGGTTTACACCGAAGACAGACACAAAATGCTGCACAAAATGTTGAAAGTCCCACATACGGTTGCATTTATTGCCCTGCTCAGTAATGCTGCACACAGTTGCATTAATATTTCCATGGTCGGGTAACATGGTTACAGTTGCATGTATTGCCTTAATCCGTAATGCCATGCGCAGTTGCACTTATTGCCTTGTTCAATAAGGGTGCAAACACTTGCATTTATGGTCAAAATGGCCAATATATGCTGCATGTAGTTGCATTTAGAACCGTGGTCAGTAATGCTGCCGGCAATTTCATTTGTTGCCTTGCTCAGTAATATTGTAGATAGACACTAAACGCTGGAGTAACTCGGCGGGGCAGGCAGCATCTCTGGAGAGAAGGAGTGGGCCAAGACCTTTCTGACCCGAAACGTCACCCATTCCTTCTCTCCAGAGACGCTGCCTGTCCCGCTGAGTTACTCCAGCACTTTGTGTCTTTTTGTCTGGTGTTGTTTAAAGTATTACCCTTGATGAAACGGTTAATTTTTAATAGACTTTTGAATATTTATCAATACAGGCACTTAAGTAATAGGCGAGTCCCAAACATTCACACTCATGTAAACAATTCGTAATAGGTGGTCCCGTTTCCTGAATGACCTTCGTTTAGTTTAGCGATACAGCGCGGGAAACAGGCCCTTCGGCCCACTGAGTCCGCGCCGACCAGCGATCCCCGCACACTAACATTATCCGACACACTCTAGGGACAATTTACATTTATAGCAAGCCAATTAAACTGCAAACCTGCACTTCTTTGGAGTGTGGGAGGAAACCGGAGCACCCGGAGAAAACCCACGCAGGTCATGGGGAGAACGTACAAACTCCGTGCAGACGGCGCCCGTAGTCAGGATCTAGTAATGTACTAGATATAGTTCTTTCCTCAGCCATGACCCCGAAAAATGATTTAGTTTAGACAATAGACAATAGGTGCAGGAGTAGGCCCTTCGGCCCTTCGAGCCAGCACTGCCACTCAATGTGATCATGGCTGATCATCCCCAATCAGTACCCCGTTCCTGCCTTCTCCCCATATCCCCTGACTTATATAAGATCCCTGGATCTTATAGAAACTTACAAAATTCTTAAGGGGTTGGACATGCTAGATGCTGGAAGATTGTTCCCGATGTTGGGGGAGTCCAGAACAAGGGGTCACAGTCTAAGGATAAGGGGGAATTCCTTTAGGACCGAGATGAGGAAAACATTCTTTACACAGAGAGTGGTGAGTCTCTGGAATTCTCTGCCACAGAAGGTAGTTGAGGCCAGTTCATTGGCTATATTTAAGAGGGCGTTAGATGTGGCACTTGTGGCTAAAGGGATCAGGGGGTATGGAGAGAAGGCAGGTACGGGATACTGAGTTGGATGATCAGCCATGATCATATTGAATGGTGGTGCAGGTTCGAAGGGCCGAATGGCCTACTCCTGCACCTATTTTTCTATGTTTCTATGTTTCTATGACTCCGCTATCTTTAAGAGCCCTATCTAGCTCTCTCTTGAAAGCATCCAGAGAACCTGCCTCCACCGCCCTCTTGAGGCAGAGAATTCCACATGTGGTCTTGCCTTTGCAGAGAATCTTCCACCATTCCTCAGGAGTGACCGTTAGATCCCATGGCCTGCCACCTCCATTCTTCATCCCACCCTCAATCTGACCCAACTCGTATGTGGCACATAGAACAGGGCGGCACGGTGGCGCAGCGGTAGAGTTGCTGCCTTACAGCGCCAGAGACCCGGGTTGCATCCCTAATACGGGACAGTTGGCAACTTTAGCTTTAAGTCATCAACCTCTGATGCAGACTCCATCTTTCTCTCTCCATTAGCACAGCTGATCTACCAAACATATCCAACACATAATACAAACTAAGCAACTTAATCGCCGACTAATTGTCCTCTTTAATCCACTTGATCTGCCCTTTCCCATCACAGATATCCCATTTGTCCGATCCATCCGTTGTGATACAGTCGAAAGAGCTTTCCACTGGCTCAACAACCTAAAACTGTACAACAGTATAAAATCATGAGTGGAATAGATCGGGAAGATGAACAGAGTCTCTTGCCCAGAGTAGGGGAATCGAGGACCAGAGGACATAGGTTCACGGTGAAGGGGAAAAGATTTAATAGGAAACTGAGGGGTAACATTTTCACGCAAAGGGTGGTGGATGTATGAAGGTGGTTAAGGCTGGGACTATCGCGATGTTTCAGAAACATTAAGACAGGTACATGGATAGGACAGGTTTGGAAGGATATGGACCCAGGTGGGACTTGTATAGATGGGACACGTTGGCTGGTGTGGCTAAGTTGGGCCGAAGGGCCTATTTCCGCGCTGTATCTCTCGATGACTTTATGACTCAATATTCCCTCTTTCAATACTTAGTATTGCTGTCGGTGAGTTGACAGTGTTGGTATTAATATTGGAGTGTGCTGGTGGCTTGTTATAAAGTAGACTGGTTAAAACCATGTCAGGTTTTGAACCTATTGAAGCCTATATAAATTTGTTTCGAGATACAGCATGGAAACAGACCCTTCAGCCCATCGAGTCAATGCCGACCAGCGATCAACTGTTCACTCTAGTTCTATGTTATCTCACTTTCACATCTACTCTCGACACACTGAGCAAGTTTTCTGAACCCAATTAACCTACAAACCAGCACATCTTTCGGATGTGGGATAAAACCAGAGCACCTGGAGGAAACCCACGTGGTCACAGGGAGAACATGCAGACTCCACACTGAGGGCACCCAAAGTCAGGATTGAACCCGGCCCTCCGACACCGTGAGGCAGCGGCTCTTAATAAAAAGATGAACGACTGCTGTCCTTTAAAGAGCTCTAACTGGAAGTCTTTAAGAAAGAACTGCAGATGCTGGAAAAATTGAAGGCAGACAAAAATGCTGGAGAAACTCAGCGGGCGAGGCAGCATCTATGGAGCGAAGGAATGGGTGACGTTTCTGGTCGAGACCCTTCTTCAGACTGGAAGTCTAACTGGAAGACTGTCACACACACACGTTGGAACAGACTTGAGTTGAAAAGGACCCCAATAATATTCCTTTCAGATTTAATAAAAGGGGAATAAAAGACAACAACCGCAAGCAAAATGAAAGTGAAGTGTTGACAGAATCTAGAGTTTTTGACAATTATTCATACATTTGTAACCCACAACATTGTCTTCCATTGTCTTCAGTTCTGGGTACCATGCTTTATAGGAAAGATGTTGTCCAGCTGGAATTGGGTGCAGAGAAGATTTAGGAGGATGTTGCCAGGACTAGAGGGTGTGAGCTACAGGGAGAGGTTGAGTAGGCTGGGACTCTATTCCTTGGAGCTCAGGAGGATGAGGGGAGATCTTATAGAGGTGTATAAGATCATGAGAGGAATAGATCGGGTAGAGTCTCTTGCCCAGAGTTGGTGAATCGAGGACCAGAGGGCATAGGTTTAAGGTGAAGGGGAAAAGGTTTAGCAGGAATCTGAGGGGTAACCGTTTTCACACAAAGGGTGGTGGGCGTATGGAACGAGCTGCCGGAGGAGGTAGTTGAGGCTGGGACTATCCCATGCGAGACAGGTGCATGGATAGTAGACAAAAGTGCTGGAGAAACTCAGCGGGTGCAGCAGCATCTATGGAGCGAAGGAAATAGGCGATGTTTTGGGCCAAAACCCTTCTTCAGACTGTGCATGGATAGGACAGGTTTGGAGGGATATGGAGCAACATGGGCAGGTGGGACTAGTGTAGCTGGGACATGTTGGCCGGTGTGGGTGTTCCTCACAGTATCACTCTACGACCATAACAAAGATGCACGATGTACCTTGTTTTTGTCATGAGAACCGAAAAGAAGCAGGTCTTGATTTTATTGAAATCTGCTCGCACGGGGACACAGCAGAGAGAATTCTTCTCCTTTCTATTTTCCTCTCTCCCAGTAGCGGCAGAGAATCTATTAGTAGCGGAAAAAGGACTTAATTAATTTTCCTTTTTTAGAGAGGAAAAAAAAAAGATTAGCGAGAAGGAATTGAGGGATTTGAACCTGTGCTTGTGAAGGGACGTCAAATTTAGTCGTCACAATTTATGAATGCATCCATGCGATGTCGGCACCATACCTAGAATTCTGCCCAGTCTTTGCAAGTTATTAGTGAGTTATTTCCATCCTTGGTAACAATTAATTGAGTTTTCAGGTCGCAGACTGCTGCATATTGGGATTCAAGTGGTGTTATTAATATCTTGCAAATGGCAGATAGACACAAAATGCTGGAGTAAAGCCCCTGTCCAAATTTCCCGGGTTACTCGCGAATTCTCACGAAAATTTTCCCCTTGATTCAAACTCGGAGAATGTCCGTAGCAAGGCCGTAGGAGTCCGTAGATATATCGTAGCAGCTCGTTATGCCAGCCGTAGGTACTCAGGACATCAGGAACGTCGGGAAGTTTTCAGCATGCTGAAAAATGTCCACGAGTAAAAAATACACCCCAAGTACCTACGGGAATCAGCGGGAAAACACGGGAGAATTCGTGAGTAACTCGCGAAAGTGAGACAGGGGTTTAACTCAGCGGGTCATGCAGCCCCTCTGAAGAGAAGGAATAGGTGGCATTTTGGGTTGAGACCCTTCTTGAGACTGAGAGTCAAGGGAGAGGGAAAAGTAACAATAGACAATAGACAATATGTGCAGGAGTAGGCCATTCGGCCCTTCGAGCCAGCGCCGCCATTCAATGTAATCATGGCTGATCATCCTCAATCAGTGCCCCGTTCCTGCCTTCTCCCCATATCCCCTGACTCCGATATCTTTAAGAGCCTTATCTAGCTCTCTCTTGAAAGCATCCACCGCCCTCTGAGGCAGAGAATTCCTCTTAGAAAAGGCCTTCATAACTAAAGTATAGGAGTAAAGATGTCCTTCTGCAGTTGTACAGGGCCCTAGTGAGACCACACCTGGAGTATTGTGTGCAGTTTTGGTCTCCAAATTTGTGGAAGGACATTCTTGCTATTGAGGGAGTGCAGCGTAGCTTCATGAGGTTCATTCCCGGGATGGCGGGACTGTCATATGCTGATAGAATGGAGCGACTGGGCTTGTATACTCTGGAATTTAGAAGGATGAGAGGGGATCTTATTGAAACATATAAGATTTGGACACGCTAGAGGCAGGAAATATGTTCCTGATGTTGGGGGAGTCCAGAACCAGGGGCCACAGTTTAAGAATAAGGGGTAAGACATTTAGAACAGAGATGATTTAAAACTTTTTCACACAGAGCGTTGTTAATCTGTGGAATTCTGTGCCTCAGAAGGCAGTGGAGGCCAATTCTCTGGATGCTTTCAAGAGAAAGTTAGATAGAGCTCTTAAAGATAGTGGAGTCAGGGGATATGGTGAGAAGGCAGGAACGGGGTACTGATTGTGGATGATCAGCCATGATCACAGTGAACTTATGATCTTATGATAAGCATAATAAGGTAGTTCCTCCATATGCTGCCTGATCCACTGAGTTACTCCAGCACTTTGTGTTTTGCTCAAGATTACAGTATCTGCAGCTCCTTGTATCTCTATGAGAAGGCGGCTGATCAGGGAGTGCAGACTAGGTTCACCAGGTTAATTCGCGGGATGGCGGGACTGTCATACGATGTAAGAATGGGTCGACCCGGCTTGTATTCACTGGAATTTAGAAGGATGAGAGATGATCTTATAGAAACAGATAAAAAGGATTGGACAGGCTAGATGCAGGAAAAATGTTACCCTGATGTTGGGGGAGTCCAGAACCAGGGGTCGGCCATTTAGGACGGAGATGAGGAAAAACTTCTTCACCCAGAGAGTTGTGAATCTGTGGAATTCTCTGCCACAGAAGGCAGTGGAAGCCAATTCACGGGATGTTTTCAAGAGCGAGTTAGATTTAGCGATGAGGGCTAACGAAATCAAGGGATATGGGGAGAAAGCAGGAACAGGGTAGTGATTTTAGATGATCAGCCACGATCATATTGAATGGCGGTGCTGGCCCGAAGGGCCGAATGGCCTACTCCTGCACCTATTATCTATGTTTCTATGTGTATCTCCCGAGAGATGCTGCCTGACCCGCTGAGTTACACCAGAATTTTGTGCCTTTCTGCAGAGATGCTGCCTGACCCGCTAAGTGACTCCAGCATTTTGTGCCTGCCTTCGATGTCAACCACCATCTGCAGTTTTCTCCCACGTTCGTTGTTGTCGGCAGTAGCTCTTTCTTCAAAAACAATTATGGCCAATTCAGTGAATTGAATTTAACATCTGCCGACGTCAGAAAGAATTAAATTTAAACTCGTGTCTCCAAATCAGTTGTCCTGCCCTCTGGGGCCTCGGTTGGTTAAACTAATCGCCTAACAGGCGACTGCATCTTATGTTAATGCTAAATATCACACTGGAATAATTAATCATTTGCTTCTGGTTTCAGGTGGCTGAACAACCATGGCGAAGGCGTATGAGTTCATGTGGCAAAAGAAGGTCCCGTCCTTTATGCAAGAGGGCGCCGTTTTCGACAGATACGAAGAGGTAAGCCACATAGCGTTCGACGGCGCTGGGCCTGTACTCCTGGAGTTTAGAAGGGCGAGAGGGGCGGAGGACCTCATTTGAAATGTGCCGAATAGCGAAATGCCTTGGTAGGGTAGATGTGGAGGGGATGTCGCCACTTGTGGGAGATTCTAGGACCAGAGGTCACAGCCTCAGGATTAAAGGACGTTCCTTTAGGAAGGAGACAAGAGGAATTTCTTTAGTCAGAAGGTGGTGAATCTGTGGGATTTGTTGCCTCAGAACGATGCGGAGGCCAAGGCAATGGATATTTTTTAAGGCAGAGATAGATAGATCCGTGATTAGCACAGGTGTCAGAGGTTATGGGGAGAGATAGACCAGCCATGATTGGACAGCGGAGAAGACTTGATTGGTACAGGTGTCAGGTGTTACGGGGAGAAGGCGGGAGAATGGGGTTGGGAGGGAGAGGTTGATCAGCCATCATTTTTGTTCAAGAAGGAACTGCAGATGCTGGAAAATCGAAGGCAGACAAAAGTGCTGGAGAAACTCAGCGGGTGAGGCAACATCTATGGAGTGGAGGAAATAGGCGAGGTTCCTTCTTCAGACTGATTGAAAGGCAGAGTAGACTTGATAGGCCGGATGGCCTAATTCTGCTCCTCTTCCTAACTTCTGATCCCATGACATGTTAAAAAATAAGGGATTTAGTCATCGGTGGCTCAACGGTAGAGTTGCTGCCTGACAGTGCTTGCGTCCCCAAGGACCCGGGTTCGATCCCGACTACGGGCGCTGTCTGTAAGGAGTTTGTATGTTCTCCCCCGTGACCTGCGTGGGTTTTCTCCGAGATCTTCGGTATCCTTCCACACTCCAAAGACGTACAGATTTGTAGTTTAATGGGCTTGGTATAAATGTAAAATTATTCCCCGTGTGTATGGGGTAGTGTTGGTGTGTGGGGATCGCTGGTCGGTGTGGACTCGGTGGGCCGAAGGGCCTGTTTCTGCTCTGTATCCTCAAACTAAGCTAAACATTTTGTTTAGTTCAATTTATTGTCACCGATGTACAGTGAAAAGCCTTTGTTGCGCGCCAACCAGGCAATGGAAAGACTATCGATGATTACAATCGAGCTGTCCACAAGGGGAAGGCACAGGGTGAAGGGCATAACGTTTAACACAAGGTAAAGTCTGATTGAAGATAGTCCAAGGGTCTCCAATGAGGTAGATAGTGCTTGATAACAGCTGGGAAGAAACTATCCCTGAATCTGGAGATGGACATAAAAAGCCGGGTGTAACTCAGCGGGACAGGCAGCATCTCTGGAGAGAAGGAATAGGTGACATTTCAGGGTCGAGACCCGTCTGGTCCCGGAAAGTCATCCATTCCTTTCCTCCAGAGATGCTGCCTGACCCGCTGAGTTACTCCAGCGCTTTGTGTCTATCTTCGGTTTAAACCGGCGTCTGCAGTTCCTTCCTGCACAGAGTGGAACGATGACCATCTTTGGAGCTCAGGGCAGCAAAGTTGTAACGTGCTTTTAATAAGCACCTATGACTTAATTACGTCCAGTCACTGGAGGAAGTGCTGAAGCTCGAAGTTGAAGAGATATCAAACGAGACAGCCTGCTCAGTGGATTTAAGTCTTGGATTCTGTCCTGAAAGCATCTAATTTGAACAAAATTCATTGAACTTGTAATTCTGCTAAGTTGGAGTTTTGGATGCCTGCCAATATGTGTGTTCCTCATATTTCGCTTGGGCAGCCTGCACCCCAGCTGTATGAATATTGTAAACCGAAGATAGACACAAACTGCTGGGGTACCTCAGCGGGTCAGGCAGCATCTCTGGAGGAAAGGAATAGGTCTCAACCCGAAATGTCACCTACAGTGCCCTCCATAATGTTTGGGACAAAGACCCATCATCTATTTATTTGCCTGTGTACTCCACAATTTGAGATTTGTAATAGAAAAAAAATCTGTGGTTAACGGGCACATTGTCAGATTTTAATGAAGGCCATTTTTATACATTTTGGTTTCACCACGTAGCAATTACAGCAGTGTTTATACATAGCCCCCCCATTTCAGGGCACCATAATGTTTGGGACACAGCAATGTCATGTAAATGAAAGTAGTCATGTTTAGTATTTTGTTGCATGCAATGACAGCTTGAAGTCTGCGATTCATGGACATCACCAGTTGCGGGGTGTCTTCTCTGGTGATGCTCTGCCAGGCCTGTATTGCAGCCATCTTTAGCTTATGCTTGTCTTGGGGGCTAGTCCCCTTCAGTTTTCTCGTCAGCATATAAAAGGCATGCTCAATTGGGTTCAGATCGGATGATTGACTTGGCCACTCAAGAATTGACCATTTTCTAGCTTTGAAAATCTCCTTCGTTGCTTTAGCAGTATGTTTGGGATCATTGTCTTGCTGTAGAATGAACCGCCGGCCAATAAGTAGCCGTAAGTAGGGACCAGTGGTCCTCAAAGGGGCAGGATGTATGTGAACACGTGATTTGATGCCTGCCATCTGGGGCGGGATGTATGTGTACACGTGATAGATGTGGCCCGCCATCCGCTCACAGACATGCGTCCCGGCCCCTATGCAGAACGAGGTTGCCCACCCCTGCTCTATATGATGAGAGCTTGGTTTAGTCGTCTGATAAGTGCCGGGAAGAAACTGTCCCTGAATCTGGAGGAAGTGTGCGTTTTCACACTCCTGTACCTCTTGCCCGATGGGAGAGGGGAGAAGAGGGAGTGGCTGGGGTAAGACCAGTCCTTGATTATGCTGCTGGCCTTGCCGAGGTAGCTAGACGATGGAATCAATGGAAGGGAGGTTGGTTTGCATGATAGTCAGGGCTACATCCACAACCCTGCTTTCTTGCGGTCTTGGGATGGAGCTATTCCCAAAAGATATGATGCATCCACATAAAATACTTTCCAGGGCATATCTGTTGAAGTTGGTGAGGGTTGTTAGAAACATAGAACCATAGAAATTAGGTGCAGGAGTAGGCCATTCGGCCCTTCGAGCCTGCTCCGCCATTCAATATTATCATGGCTGATCATCCAACTCAGTATCCCGTACCTGCCTTCTCTCCATACCCTCTGATCCCCTTAGCCACAAGGGCCACATCTAACTCCCTCTTAAATATAGCCAATGAACTGGCCTCAACTACCCTCTGTGGCAGAGAGTTCCAGAGACCCACCACTCTCTGTGTGAACACAGTCCTTCTCATCTCGGTCCTAAAGGATTTCCCCCTTATCTTTAAGCTGTGACCCCTTGTCCTGGACCTCCCCAACATTGGGAACAATCTTCCTGCATCTAGCCTGTCCAACCCCTTAAGAATTTTGTAAGTTTCTATAAGATCCCCTCTCAATCTCCTAAATTGTAGAGAGTATAAACCGAGTCTATGCAGTCTTTGTTCATAAGACAGTCCTGACATCCCAGGAATCAGTCTGGTGAACCTTCTCTGCACTCCCTCTATGTTGGGGACATATCGAACTCCCTACGCCTTCTAAGGAAATTGAGGCGTTGGTGAGCTATCTTGGCCATTGCTTCGATGTGGCTGGTCCAGGATAGATTGCCCCGTGATATTTATTCCCACGAGGTTCTCAATGTCCTTCCTGTATTTCCGTCTCATCATTATTTGATATCCGGCCCACTATGGTGATGTCGTCTGCAAATTTGTAAATTGATATTTGGCTGCACAGTCATGAGTGTATAACACCTTCAAACTCAGACCTTCCAGAGAAAATTCCAAGTCTGTCCAACCTCTCCTTGAGGCCAATAGCCTAGGGTTGCCAACCGTCCCGTATTAGCCAGGACATCCTGTATATTGGGCTAAATTGGGTTGTCCCGTATTTGACTGCTACTACTTGGGTCGAGGGGGCTGTCGGGTCGGAGCGCCGCGCCCGGCCCCGCCTCACACATCCCGTCGTAGTGCAGCCCATGGAGTGCAGCAGCGCCTCGCCCATGACCCCATCGGCTGGCAGCCCGGCCAGCTGTCCGGCCTTCAGACCTTTGCTTACAGCCGACACCACCACATCCTCCCCCCACCCCTCTCATGACCGATCATCGGTTCATGAGTTGGACGGGGTGCCGGACTTTGTGTGCAGTCCAGCACCCGGGCCAACTCATCATTCACCCAGCCACGACCGAGTCGGTCAACGAATTGCCGTATTTTGACCTTTTTTTGTCCCTTGTTTGGGAGTGAGAACGTTGGCAACCCTATAATACCCCCTAATGTAACCATCATGCTCTGCACCCTCTCCGAAGTCTCCACATACTTCCAGTGTTGGGGTGGCCAGAAATATCACACTGTAGACTAAAGGTGATCTTAGCAAAATCCTATAAAACGTCATCATATCGATTCATGTAAAATGGCTACCCTGAAGGGCTGCACGATGGTGCAGCGGTACAGTTGCTGCCTCACAGCACCAGAGTCCCGGGTTCAATGACTACGGATGCTGTCTGTATGGAGTTTGCACGTTCTACCCATGACCTGCACTTTTCTTCTTTGGTTTCCTCCCTCATTCATGCTGTGAGGGGGATGCTAGGAGACTTCAAGGTGACTTGGATAGGTTGGGTGAGTGGGCAAATGTTTGGCAGATGCAGTATAATGTGGATAAATGTGAGGTTATCCACTTTGGTGGCAAAAATAGGAAAGCAGACTATTATCTAAATGGTGGCCGATTTGGAAAAGGGGAGATGCAGCGCGACCTGGGTATCATGGTACACCAGTCATTGAAAGTAGGCATGCAGGTGCAGCAGGCAGTGAAGAAAGCGAATGGTATGTTAGCTTTCATAGCAAAAGGATTTGAGTATAGGAGCAGGGAGGTTCTACTTCAGTTGTACAGGGTTTTGGTGAGACCACACCTGGAGTATTGCGTACAGTTCTGGTCTCCAAATCTGAGGAAGGACATTATTGCCATAGAGGAAGTGCAGAGAAGGTTCACCAGACTGATTCCTGGGATGCCAGGACTGTCTTATGAAGAAAGACTGGATAGACTCGGTTTATACTCTCTAGAATTTAGGAGATTGAGAGGGGATCTTATAGAAACGTACAAAATCCTTAAGGGGTTGGACAGGCTAGATGCAGGAAGATTGTTCCCGATGTTGGGGAGGTCCAGGACAAGGGGTCACGACTTAAGGATAAGGGGGAAATCCTTTAGGACCGAGATGAGAAGGACTTTTTTCACACAGAGAGTGGTGGGTCTCTGGAACTCTCTGCCACAGAGGGTATTTAAGAGGGAGTTAGATGTGGTCCTTGTGGCTAAGGGGATCAGAGGGTATGGAGAGAAGGCAGGTACGGGATACTGAGTTGGATGATCAGCCATGATCATATTGAATGGCGGTGCAGGCTTGAGGGGCCGAATGGCCTACTCCTGCACCTAATTTTTATGTTTCTATGTTTCTATTCCAAAGACGTGCAGGTCTGTGGGTTAACTGGCTTGGTGTAAATGTAAAATTGTCCCTAGTGTGTGTGCAGGATAGTGTGAAGGGCCACTTGGGCGTCATTTGCGCGTCACGCAGATGGCGCGCGAAGATTTTGGACATCCCAAAACCCTGGGGCACCGCGCGAGGGACCGCGCGTCACTGCCTACGTCACCACGCACCACGCGCGCGTAATGCACGTCGTGACGCGTAAGTGATCTCGTGTAAATTACGTGCAAATGACGCCCGAGTGGGACAGGCCCTTTAGGGTGCCGGCTGGTCGGCGCGGACTGAGTGGGCCGAAGGGCCTGTTTCCACGCTGTATCTTTAAACTAAACTAAACGGTGCCGGAAGGAACTGCAGGCTAAAGGGTGAATGCCCAAGAGGAGCAGCGAAACTCAAAGAAAATCGATAAACATTCCTCAAATTCTTAACAACATTGAATCTTCAAAGCTAATGGATGTTAAAATGCGTCCTGAAATTTGAAAAATACTGTGGTGAAGTTCAATGGCACATCATTTGAGAATGTTATCCACCCAGTTTAACAGGATTACAGAGACTAAAGATCCTAGGAACAAAGCAGCCACTTATCAAGGATTAATGTCGGTGGGTTTAGCCGTATATGGAAATTTTGAGGTAAAATAGTTTCTTGTTTTGCATCAGTAGATAAGCAAATTTCTCAGATGACTGATGCAAAGCAGGAGTCATTTGCTGAGAAGTTAAATTGATGTCAGTAGTTGAGTTGAGTTCAGTTTATTGTCACGTGTACCGAGGTACAGTGAAAGGCTTTCTCGTGGCCTGCTATCTAGTCGGCGGAAAGACGATACATGATTACAATCGCGCAAGTACAGGCGTGATTGCTGGTCGGCATGGACTCGGTGGGCTGAAGGGCCTCTTTCCATGCTGTACCTCTAAAGTCAATTACCTCTTCTGGTAAGTTGTCCCTCAGGTTCCTATAAAATCGTTTTCCCCTCACCTTAAACCTATGTCCTCTGGTTCTTGATTCCCCTGCTGTGGGTAAATGTGCAATAACCAACCTGATCTCCCGGTGGCTCAGCACTTCAACTCCCCTTCCCATTCCGAATCTGACCTTTCTGTCCGGGGCCTCCTCCATGGCCAGAGTGAGTCCCACCTCAAGTTGGAGGAGCAGCACCTCATATTTTGCTTGGGTTGTCTACACCCAGAACATTGACTTCTCCAATATCAGGTAGTCCCTGCTTTCTCCCTCCTTCCCCTCCCCTTCCCAGCTCTCCCACAGCCCACTGTCTCCGCCTCTATCTTTCTTTTCCCCCCCCCCCCCCCCACATCAGTCTGAAGATGGGTCTCGACCGGAAACATCACCTATTCCTTCGCTCCATAGATGCTGCCTCACCCGCTGAGTTTCTCCAGCATTTTTGTCTACCTTAGATTTTTCCAGCATCTGCAGTTCTTTCTTAAACAACTTTTCATTTATCCCATCTATTCCTCTCAGGATTTTGTAGACCTCCATATAACCACCACTCATCCTCCTGTGCTCCAAAGAATAAAGTCTTTGCCTGCTCAATCTCTCTCGATAGCTCAGGCCCTCGAGCTCGGGCAAAATTGTCGTAACTCTTTTCTATCATTGGGTGACCAAAACTGAACACAATACTCTGAATGTGTCAGAAGGAGGTCGCCGTTTAGCCTTGTTTCATTGGAGAATTAGGCCTTTAGACTTTGGAGCGTGGAATCAGGTCTATCGAGTCCGTGCCGACCAGCGATCCCCGCACACTAGCACTATCCCTACACACTTAGAGGCAATTTACATCTCTTACCGAAGCCAATAAACGTACATACCCGTGGGTTGTGGGAGGAAGCCGGAGCACCTGGAGAAACCCACGCGGTCACAAGGAGAATGTACAAACTCCGTATGCTGACAGCAACCGAGGTCAGGATCGAACCCGGGTCTCAGGTGCCACAACTCTACCACTGTGCTACCATGCGGTCTACATGAGATTTCAATATCAAAAGTAACTACAAATAGCTCATAAGTTCAAAAGTTATAGGGGCAGAATGAGGCCATTTGGCCCATCAAGTCTACTCTGCCAATCAATTATGGCTGATCTATCTCTCCCTCCTGACCCCATTCACCTGCCTTCTCCCCATAACCCCTGACACCCGTACTAATCAAGAATCTGTCAATCTCTGCCTTAAAAAAAACCCATTGACCAAAGACCGTCAAACACTCGTCACATGTTAACCCATTCATTCCTGGGATCATTCTTGTAGACCTCTTCTGGACCCTCTCCAGGGCTAGCATATCCTTCCTCGGATATGGTGCCCACGTTACTCCAAATGTGGCCTGACCAGCGCCTTATAGAGCCTCAGCATTACATCCCTGTTTTTGTATTCTACATATTCCAGCTATTTTTCATGTAACAAGGTGCCACCAGCAGTGACGTGGTATTGATCAGGTTATTTGTATGGGTGCTCTTGAATGAGGAACAAATATAGGCTATGATTCTGGAGATAAACCCAACTTCCTTCCATATATTGTTAAGTCCAGTTTCTTGTCCACCTGACAGAATTCGAGACTTTGGTTTAATATATTTGGAAGTTTCCAATGATAACACAGTGTTCCCTCACTGCTACCTGTCAGTTTTGATTTTGTATCTTGGTTGGTTCCATGAGTTAAACTTCAATCGCAAGGTCATAAGTGATAGGAGCAGAATTAGGCCCATCAAGTCTACTCCGCCATTCAATAATGGCTGACCTATCTCTCCCTCCTAACCCCATTCTCCTGCCTTCTCCCCATAACCCCTGACGCCCGTACTAATCAAGAATCTGTCAATCTCTGCCTTAAAAATACCCATTGACTTGGTCACCACAGCCATCTGAGGCAAAGAATTCCACAGATTCACCACCATTCTGATAGGTATCTGAACGTCTTTGATGTAAAGGAACCAAACCACGTCAGTCCTGACATAAGATAGACACAAAAAAGCCGGAGTAACTCAGCGGGACAGGCAGCATCTCCGGAGAGAAGGAATGGGTGACGTTTTGGGGCGGGACCATTCTTCAGACACGTCCTGACATGAGGATCAGTTGCCCTTATCTCTAAACCAAGGTCCTTCTCGCATGTTACTTTTCCTCAGAGTGTTTGGTGGGTAATAAAGGCGGTTTATTTTTTGGTTAAAATTAACTTTGGCTTCCAACCTTTCTTCTCGGAATATTTCTACACTGAGGCCACTTTCCCCCGTCTTTGTAAAAGTCGGGCACTTCTGTGTCTGCGCACTGGGGAAAGAAATGCCAGCTAATAAAATGATTGTGATGCAAGTGGGAATTAATGGCTGCGCGCTTGTCAAAAGCAGGATTATCAATTAAACCTTAATGGACCAGAGTTCTGAGCATCCCAGGAATTCATTTTAAATTGTTCTAAATTATTGATTGTTGCAAATGAACGGCTTCGAATTTTTCAGCTGCCTTCTGCAATTTCAGGTTAATTGAAGTGTCGGCTAAAATACTAATTCCAGAACAGTGCATCGATTTTGCATTAATTGATATCCGCCCCTGTTTATCCGTGTTAAAGTAACTATACAAATGTTAATGTAACTATACAAATGGTATATAGATATAGTAGTGGCCAGAGGATCTGGGATGACGGAGGAACTGCGGGAAATCCACATTAGGCAGGAAATGGTGTTGGGTAGACTGATGGGACTGAAGGCTGATAAATCCCCAGGGCCTGATGGTCTGCATCCCAGGGTACTTAAGGAAGTGGCTCTAGAAATCGTGGATGCATTGGTGATCATTTTCCAACGTTCTATCGGTTCAGGATCAGTTCCTGTGGATTGGAGGGTAGCTAATGTTATCCCACTTTTTAAGAACGGCGGGAGAGAGAAAACAGGGAATTATAGACCAGTTAGCCTGACATCGGTGGTGGGGAAGATGCTGGAGTCAATTATAAAAGATGAAATAGCCGCATGTTTGGATAGCAGTAACAGGATCGGTCCAAGTCAGCATGGATTTACGAAGGGGAGTCATGCTGGATTAATCTTCTGGAATTTTTTGACGATGTAACAAGGAAAATGGACAAGGGAGAGTCAGTGGATGTAGTGTACCTGGACTTTCAGAAAGTCTTTGATAGAAGTCCCACATAGGAGATTAGTGGGCAAAATTAGGGCACATGCTATTGGGGGTAGAGTACTGACGTGGATAGAAAATTGTTTGGCCGACAGGAAACAAAGAGTAGGGATTAATGGGTCCCTTTCAGAATGGCAGGCAGTGACTAGTGGGGTACCGCAAGGCTCGGTGGTGGGACCGCAGCTATTTACAATATACATCAATGATTTGGATGAAGGGATTCAAAGTAACATTAGCAAATTTGCAGATGACACAAAACTGGGTGGCAGTGTGAACTGTGAGGAGGATACTTTGAGAATGCAGGGTGACTTGGACAGGTTGGGGGAGTGGGCAGATGGAGTTTAATGTGGATAAATGTGAGGTTATCCACATTGATAGCAAAAACAGAGAGGCAGATTTACTATCTAAATGGCGCCAAGTTGGGAAAGGGGGAAGTACAACGGGATCTGGGGGCCCTTGTTCATCAGTCTATAACCCTGAAGTGATAAATATGTGACTAAACTACAGAACATTTGCAAAATAACTTCTGAAAAATTGTAAAATCTCTCACTTATGAGTGCACCTTCTGTGCCGAAATGTGCAGCGATTACAGATAACCGATAATGCATTAAAAGACACCACCGATAAGAATTACGTGTTTAAGACTCGGCATTTTAAGAGGCTTTTAGCTTGCTTCATGGAAATGGCAGGATATGGATTATATGCAGGCAGATGAGATTAATTTATCTCGATATCATGTTTGGCACGAACATTGTGGGCCAAAATGCCGGCTCGAGTGCTGCACCGTTCTATGTTCCTCATTATGTCTAACAAAATGTTATTAACCCTTCCAAAGTAGATTTGACCTTATCTAATGGGATGAAATAAGCGGTAAGATTGCAATCTGTGGCACGTTCTATACAAATGGATCGCTAGTAATAAATAAAATTGATTTCCGAGCTGAAAATAGTGTTGGGTCTGTGTCAGATAGAGTTCTCAGCTTTATTCAAAGGATCCACCAGACTGATTCCTGGGATGGCAGGACTTTCATATGAAGAAAGACTGGATAGACTCGGCTTGTACGCGCTAGAATTTAGACGATTGAGGGGGGATCTTATAGAGACGTACAAAATTCTTAAGGGGTTGGACAGGCTAGATGCAGGAAGATTGTTCCCGATGTTGGGGAAGTCCAGAACAAGGGGTCACAGTTTAAGGAGAAGGGGGAAATCTTTTAGGACCGAGATGAGAAAAACATTTTTCACACAGAGAGTGGTGAATCTGTGGAATTCTCTGCCACAGAAGGTAGTTGAGGATGCAGTATAATGTGGATAAATGTGAGGTTATCCACTTTGGTGGCAAAAACAGGAGGGTAGATTATTATCTGAATGGTGGCCGATTAGGAAAAAGGGAGATGCAACGAGACCTGGGTGTCATGGTACACCAGTCATTGAAAGTAGGCATGCAGGTGCAGCAGGCTGTGAAGAAAGCGAATGGTATGTTGGCATTCATAGCAAAAGGATTTGGGTACGAGGGCAGGGAGGTTCTACTGCAGTTGTACAGGGTCTTGGTGAGGCCACACCTGGAGTATTGCATACAGTTTTGGTCTCCTAATCTGGGGAAATACATTCTTGCCATAGAGGGAGTACAGATAAGGTTCACCAGACTGATTCCTGGGATGGCAGGACTTTCATATGAAGAAAGACTGGATAGACTCGGCTTGTACTCGCTAGAATTTAGACGATTGAGGGGGGATCTTAAAGAGACTTACAAAATTCTTAAGGGGTTGGACAGGCTAGATGCAGGCAGATCGCTCCCGATGTTGGGGAAGTCCAGAACAAGGGGTCACAGTTTAAGGAGAAGGGGGAATTCCTTTAGGACGGAGAGGAGAAAAACATTTTTCACACAGAGTGGTGAATCTGTGGAATTCTCTGCCACAGAGTCACAGAGTGATACAGCGTGGAAACAGGCCCTTCGGCCCAACTTGCCCACACTCTGTGCATCTGTCTACCCCATCTGAATGGCAGCCGCTGCTTACCTCATTGCTTGATGGGTGTTGAAGGTCGCGTGAACCGGCTCCGGGACCTCATCCTCTCCTTCCTCCTCTGCCTCAGGGACTCCCATCTCATCCTGGAACGTTTCAAAGAGTTCTTCCATCCGTTCATTCACCTCCTTCTTGGTGATCCGCACGGCACAGAAGGTAGTTGAGGACAGTTCATTGGCTATATTTAAGAGGGCGTTAGATGTGGCCCTTGTGGCTAAAAGGATCAGGGGGTATGGAGAGAAGGCAGGTATGGGATACTGAGTTGGATGATCAGCCATGATCATATTGAATGGCAGTGCAGGCTCGAAGGGCCGAATGGCCTACTCCTGCACCTAATTTCTATGTTTCTCTGATCCAGACGTAGTCTAGTTCAGTTTAGTTTATTATCACGTGTACTGAGGTACAGTGAAAAGCTTTGTTTCATTATGTTTGCCCAACAGGAGCAGAACTTCCCTGGTGACTTGTTGCTAGTTTAGTTTAGAACGGAGATGAGAAAACACTTTTTCAGACAGAGAGTGGTGAGTCTATGGAATTCTCTGCCTCAGAGACGGCGGAGGCAGGTTCTCTGGATTCTTTCAACAGAGAGCTAGATAGGGCTCTTGAAGATATCGGAGTCATGGGATATGGGGAGAAGGCAGGAACGGGGTACTGATTGGGGATGATCAGCCATGATCACATTGAATGGCAGTGCTGGCTTGAAGGGCGAATGGCCTACTCCTGCACCCATTATCTATTGTCTATGTCCTTCTAATCTCCAAGCTATGCCCACTAGTTTTTGATATTTACACCCTGGGGAAAGAAAGATTCTGACTGGCTACTCTTATCAAAGCCTCTCAAAATGTTATATACTTCTGTTAGATCTGCCTTCTACCTCTGATGCTCCAGAGAACACAGCCCAAGTTTGATGTAAAAATCGAAACATTTGTCTTTGACTTTCATTAACCGCGGTGGCACGGTGGCGCGGCGGTAGAGTTGCTGCCTTAAAACACCAGAGACCCAGGTTCGATTCTGACCATGGGCGCTGTCTGTACAACGTTTGTACGTTCTCCCCGTGACCGCGTGGGTTTTCTCCAGGTGCTCCGGTTTCCTCCCACACTCCAAAGACGTGCAGGTGTGTTAGTTAATTGGCTCCTGTACAATTGTCAACCGTCCCTCGTGCATAGGATGCTGCTAGTGCAAGGTGATCATTGGTTGGCGCAGACTCGGTGGGCCGAAACGCCCGTTTCCGCACTGCGTCTCGAAAGTCTAAATTTTGAGTTGGGTGCTCAGGGAGTCAGTTTCCCAGGAACCATTCGCACGTAACTTTCTTTCCCTCCACTGTTTGCAGTTTCCCTTCAGTTCTGTGTAAGAGGGAACAGCAGGTGCTGGTTGACACCGAAGATGGACACAAAATGCCGGAGTAACTCGGCGGGACAGGCAGCATCTCTGTCCCGCTGAGTTACTCCAGCTTTATGCATCTACCTTTAGTTTTACTTCTGTTCGGGATACATACCCAACTTCATGTCTTTTCTGGTCAACATATCTTCTGTGGAGCTGCAGTTACCGACTGATTTATTCGTCAAAATTGTTCTTCCAACAGGAACCATCTGTGTTCGAACCAAACTGTCTTGTGAAAGTGGATGAATTTGGATTCTTTCTCAGCTGGAAAAGTGATGGAAAGGTACGTCAGTTTATATTTCAACGTTGTGCCAACAACTCTCCCTTCCATGTCAACATGTTTTAGATGATATATGATATTATTTAGTACAGTTGTAGTGTCCCATTGCATTAAAAATTAAGAGTGACAATACGGAGAATGGCTCGATTGTAATCATGTATTGTCCTTCTGTTGACTGGTTAACATGCAACTGTACCTCTGTACACGTGACTTCTCCTTCTTCTTGCATATGGCGTGCACAGCCTAAAGTTGTAGGACAACTTGTTCTATTTGATCTTATTTGATTGTGCACGCCAGGTTGATTGCATTCGTCGAAACAGGGCGGACCAAGTGAAGGTTGCAATCGGTACATGTGACAATAAACTAATATAATTAAATTTAAATCATTTTAATATCTTCAAAGTCAAAGTCAATTTTATTTGTCACAAACAAATCTATTTTAGCGCAACATTTCTGTCAAATTGTCAAAGAAATTGGCCATATGTCCTTTTCTGTATGTTTAGTTTAGTTTTGAGATGCAGCATAGAAACAGGCCCTTTGACCTATCGAGTCTGTGCCGACCAACGATCCTCCATTCTACGCTATCCCTGTTTCACATCCTACACACTCGGGAACAGGTTACAGAAGCCAATTAACTTACAAACACGCACGTCTTTGGAATGTGGGAGGGAACCAGAGCACCTGGAGAAACCCACACGGTCACGGGAAGAACGTACAAACTCAAAGCTCACAACAAAAGGCTTGTCACTGTACCTCGGTACCTTGAGGCCTGTCTGGCCCGAAGGAGCCTCGGTGGCGGCGGCGATGGGACCCTCGGTGGCGGCGGTGATGGGAGCCTCGGTGGCGGCGGTGATGGGACCCTCGGTGGCAGCGGGGGACTTGGCGGTGGCAGGTGCCTTGGTGGAAGCGAGACACTCAGCGGCGGCTGCGGAGGGAGTCTCGGTGTTGGTGGGGCCTCGCGGTCGATGAGCGTGAGGAGGAAAGGGGAAGACAATTGGGACCCGGCGCGGGGAGACTGCCGTAAAGAACAATGGGGACCCGGCAGTGGGGGACGGTGGGAGAACAAGGGGGAACCCTGTGTGGCGGAGCGGAGGGGAGGGGGCACTCCAGTTTAGAATCTTCTGCCCAAGGGATAAGAGTGTATTTGTTTGTTTATTTGTTCCGGTGATGACGCTGTGCACACGCGGGCCAGACAAAAGTCGCTTGCCTTTTTCTTTTTGTTATCAACTTTAATTTCAAGTTTTTGTGTGCCTTGTGTGTGTTGTGACTGTCGGCAGACCAATGTCCCTCCGGGGATGAATACAGTTTTATCCTATCCTATCGCATAATGATAATAAACTAAACTAAACTCCCATAGACATGGACAGCACCCATGGTCAGGATGGAACCTAAGTTTCTGGCGCTGTGAGGCAGTAACTCCACCGCTGTGTCTCTGCATAAATGTGATCCAAGACATCCATTGAGAAGCTCATCGCATAGAAGATGCGGCCAAATAATCTGTGCTGCTTCCTGCTGGGACAATCCAAAATGTACCCAGTTGCCTCGTATCCCTCTGCTTTCAATATTTGATCCAATTTCCAGCATGTTCTGCCATTGCCATTTGCTCTGCATCATTTGAACCAGAAACATTTTGGTTCAGTCTCACTGATTTAGTTTAGTTTGGAGATACAGTGCGGAAACAGGCCCTTCGGCCCACTGAGTCCGCGCCGACCAGCGATCCCCGCACACTAAAGGGCCTGTCCCACTTGCCGATTTTTTTCGGCAACTGCCGGCTTCATATCAGGGTCGCCAAAAGATTTTGAACATTTCGTGTTGCGACACTTGAAAAAACACCGCGCGGCAATGCGCCATCACGCTGCGTCACGCCGCAAATTTTTCTGTGACCTGATACGCGTCAATAATGCTGGCAGTCGCCGAAAAAAATCGCCAAGTGGGACAGGCCCTTAACACTAACCCTACACACACTAAAGACAATTTTGCATTTACACAAAGCCAATTAACCTACAAACCTGTACGTCTTTGGAGTGTGGGAGGAAACCGAAGATCTCGGAGAAAACCCACGCGGGTCACGCGGAGAACGTACAAACTCCGTACAGACAGCACCCGTAGTCAGGATCGATCCCAGGTCTCTGGCGCTGTGAGGCATCAACTCTACCGCTGCGCCACCGTGCCGCCCTAAATAATTAAAATGGTTGCTTAACGTGATGGAAAGTTGTGAACCGGAGCATAATTTTGGTGTTTCTTTAAGGAAGGACAAGTGCTGGAATGTTCCATGGTCAACAGCATTCGATATGGGAATATCCGCAAGGTAAAAATTTCCTTTATGTCCGTTTTCACTTGAGTAGTGAACCTAGATCGGGGGTGAATGAAATGACTCAGTGGTTGGGTGAAATAAGTCAAAATTGTCATCTTCATCGCTTAAAATAATTCATTTAGAAATTTATTTTCTTCTCAAAAATTATTTTGTGCATCTGAGTCAGTTGGAAAAAAGATGATGGTCTGGATGGAAGGGTAGGTATGTTACAATACCTACCTTTAGCGGCGCTGCAGTTCTGCCGCTCCCCGTGTGCGCGACTTTGGCGCCTTTCAGAGGGGGGCGGGTTTAAAGTGCCGTTTTTAAAGTGTCGCTAAAGAGAAATCGCTCCGACATTTGTTATATGAAGGTATTTTTAAACTACACTAGATCATTTATTAGCTAGAGCAGTTTAAAAATCATCTTCTAAAGCCGTGAACGCCAACAGCGGAACGGACCTAACGTAGGTGATAAAAGAAGGTACAGTTTACTTTTACGTAAAAACGTGCTTCTTAGGAAGCATTTAATCAAATTTTCATGTTGCGAAATGGGGACAAAAAATATATACGAACCGGTAGTATTTTTCCTGCCGACTGTGGGTTAAGTTCACAGCAAACTGCAACGTTCTAATCCACCGCGTTCCACTAAAACCCACTCGCAAGTTGATTTAAATGGCCATTAATTTACAGGAATTAAACACTAAATTCCTTCCATTTGGCCTATAAATTAATGAAAATTAGATTTAAAAATCATGTTATATTGTGGATTATTGTGTGAATGTTATTTGGACACTTAGGCAATTTAAAAATGTTTATCATTTCTTAAGAAACGGATAGATGTTTAGATCTAGTAACTGAATTTTGCAATTAGCTACAATTAGGTAACTAACTAATTATATGTTTTAATTTCAGGTCATCCAAGTAATATTGTTTCATATTTGTTTCAGAATGCTTCAATCTATAATAACTGAAAATGTCATTGAGTTCTCTTAATGTTTAAGAAAGTTATGGGCTTTTGACTGCCCTAGATCACAGCTTTTGAGTTAAGTCAATGGAAAGGCAATGGGGAACAAGATGCTAATTTCCGAGTATGAAAATGGCCGTAACTTTTTTTAATACTGAAGATATGAAAGTGAATTAGGTGTCAAATTAAACTTTTTTTTATGCTTTATCTGATGGGATAAATTGCGGACTTGATTTTTAACATCTCAAAATTTTGTAACATTTCTAGGAAGGGTGTTCTGTAGAAATAAAGAACGGCCAATGCTGTTTAATACGCAAAAGGACACAAAGTGCTGGAGTAACTCAGCAGAACAGGCAGCAGTTCTGGAGTGTCTTGACCCGAAACGTCACCTATTCCTTTTCTCCAGCGATGCTGCCTGGCCCGCTGAGTTACTCTAGCACTCTTGTGTCCTGTGGAATGTTCAGTATTTGCTGTGATGCCGACCAACTACCATTTGTAGGATATTGTGAGTTTTCCGAGCCCACTCATGCCAGTAGATCTAGCTCGCAGCAAAAGGTCACTTTGTGGCATGCATTTAACAAACCATATAACAATTACAGCACGGAAACAGGCCATCTCGGCCCTTCAAGTCCGTGCCGAACAACTTTTTTCCCTTAGTCCCACCTGCCTGCACTCATACCATAACCCTCCATACCCTTTTCATCCATATGCCTATCCAATTTATTTTTAAATGATACCAACGAACCTGCCGCCACCACTTCCACTGGAAGCTCATTCCACACCGCTACCACTCTCTGAGTAAAGAAGTTCCCCCTCATGTTACCCCTAAACTTCTGTCCCTTAATTCTAAAGTCATGTCCTCTTGTTTGAATCTTCCCTATTCTCAAAGGGAAAAGCTTGTCCACATCAACTCTGTCTATCCCTCTCATCATTTTAAAGACCTCTATCAAGTCCCCCCTTAACCTTC